>JALPQD010000023.1:12311544-12402711 GCA_023101885.1 Typhlomys cinereus
TATTAACTGTGCCACTAGGATGCCTAATGGTACCATGTAAATGAATATAAATATTTTAATTAGAATATTTAAATTACTGAAACAAGTATCATTTGTGTTGATAAATCCTCAATGATGAAAATTTTTCCAATTGTTTGCAATTTAGTTCTTAATTTAAAGCCAATTTCCAACTTTCCAAACTGGAAAAATATTTCTTAGCCTCTTCATCTTTATTTTTATTATTTTTCTGCAATTGTTTTTATCAGAATCAATTCTTTTTTATATAACTTTTATATTAAGATTTTGATTAATTCAATTTGCTTCATTTAATGTTTTTCTTACTAGAACTTCAGCTGTTTGTTATTTCAGCTTAGCACTCAAACTACTTGCATTTGCTTCCTTAGTAATAATAAGTTATCAGCACAAAATAATGCTAAAATAGAGAGCTAGCCTATGCAAATTACTAGCTTAACAATGAGTAAAGATCAAAATGTCTGCTTTTTCCGATGATTCTTTCCATAACATGGGTGACATTAGTGTTTCTTTCTAACAAAGAAGGTGCAGCAATGTACCTAAGGAAGTACTTATTTACCTGATTTTAATATATGAGAAATTGAGTTTATTTACCTGATTTTAATATATGAGAAATTGAGTTCAAATAATTTAAATAGTTTGACTGCTGTCCCAATCTCCCGTTGGAGTATAGCAGAAATTTAGTGCTTCAGCTTTAATATACTTTCTCAAAGTCTCAATATTTTCACTGGAAGCAGATGATAAATACTTTACATGACATAAAGCACATTTAAGTCTATACATACTGGGCTGCTCTGATCAATCATAAAACAACAAGCCTTCACTGCTGTCTTGGACAATCCCTGATACAACTTTACTTGGCCACAGGTGTCAAGTCTTCTGGAATCACCACACCCCCCTCAACCCTCCTTGGAGAGCAAGTCCCTTACACACTATCAAGTTCAAATTATCCAGTAAGAATTCTCCACTATTATTCCCCCTACTTCAACTTTCCCGTGTCTTCCCCTTTTCTCTTCCTCCTTTTTTTTTAGTTCTTCCACTCATACAAAGTTGATAAGTATCCCATTCCCCTCCCTCCCTCCACCCCTCCTTGAACCCCCTTACTCCCTCCCCCCTTTTCTCCCTCCCTTTCCCCTCTCCCTCCCTTTCTCCCAGTGCCCCCTCCCCTCCCATTCCTGGAGCATCCTTTAGTGTGGGTGTCAAACTTCTCTCTGGGTCCTCCTCTCTAATGAGGTGTAAGGACTCAGTAGCATTGCCTAGAGCTCTTTTTTTTTGTTCCTCTTTGTATTGTCCTTTAAAAACTAGGTGATCTGCTGTATAATCTCACCCTGCTTCCTTAACACCCTAAGACATCCAACCACCTTCTTTTTCTTGGATCTTTGCCACAAATTTAAAGGCAGCTATATGACAATTCATATGCATTATATGCTGATTGCATAGAGTGTGGCATCAAGCAGCGGGTCTCAAGCCATGAATTAGGGAAATTTTGCCTACTTGCAGACAGTTTACATTCACTTTGGAAGATTACAATAGTGATTTCCAATTTTACTGCAGAGCCACAATAACAAATACAACATGGTACTGGCGCAAAGCAGATATGTAGACCAATATGCAGAAGACACAGAAATAAGCCCATGCAGTTGAAACTCATGATCTTATTCCAGAAAAGTTTGCCAAGTTATAGGTTAAAGAAAAGACAGCTTCTTTACAAGTGGTACAGAAACACTAATACCTGTCAGCCTCTACAATATCAGTTCAAAATGGATCGAGGACCTTAATAAAATCTTTGAAGCTTTGAAGCTTCCAGAGAAAAATAGAAGCCAAGCACTTCAAGATACAACCATCAGTAAGAACTTTCTCAATAGAAAGTAATAGCAAGAATTGACAGATGGACTTGCCTAAAATTTAAAAACCTGTACAACACTAAATAGTCAGCAGAGTGAAGAAGTAGTTTAAGGGATCTGAGGAAACCTCTACTGTCGGCCTTCATCTGACTAAGACTTAGAACAGATAAAAAACTAAAAAATAAATAAACACCAGATAACAATCTAACCAATAAAAAAGTAAAGGGTTTAAATAGTTCTCAAAAGAAATAGAAACAGTGCGGAAGAAGGGGCGGTAAGATTGTAAGAGCAAAAGGATGGGAGGAGCAATGATCTGAAGATTCTCCATACTAGTTAGGGCTGAAGCAATCATAATAGGACTTTGCATGTCCAACACACTATTGACCTCACAAAGTCTAGCATCGGCTAAAGGCACCAAGATCCTTGGAGGCAAGGGATTGACAGCCACAGTAGTGTTCCTATGCTTAAGGGGAACACGAGAAAGGGTTCAGGGAAATGCCACTGGGTCCTTGTACGTCATCGGAGAGGAGGACCAAGAGGAGAGTTAGGCATACACAATAAAGGACTCTCTGGGAATTGGGGGGGAGGCACTGGGAGACGGGGAGGGAGGGAAGGGGAGCAGGGGGTTCAGGGGGAGGAGGGGGGGGAACTGGTCTACCTATTAAGTTTGTATGAGGGGAAATAATAATAAAAAATGTTAAAAAATTAAAAAAAATAAATTGAAACAGGAATCCTTAAAAAGATGTTTGTCATTGTGTGACTTCCTAGGAAAATATGAACAAGTATCAATGATTTACCAAAGAAACAATTCAACTCTAACTCTAGTTTGGTTAACCAATGAATCTATTGGGATCATTTATAAAGGCCCAGGGGTGATTTCTGGAAAGTGATCACCGAAGGTCTATTGCAGATGAGTGATAACTTATAAAAACTGCACCCCTGCAACTTCCCACCTGATGTGTACACAACTCCACTGAAGAGTCTCCTCTCCCCCAGCAATTGCTTAACTGCTTGTAAAACAACAGGGAGAGGCCTTGTGAATCTTGTAATGTTCTGAACAACTCATTGTTGCAAATTTCATGGACTTCTGGAGTCTTGGGATTTTCCATGGCTTTTTGAATCTTATGACCTTTTCTTATTTCATTCCAGGAGATCCTGTTTAAATTCAAAACAAACATTCTTAGGCATCAGGCAAATGCAATGAAAGCCACATCGAGATTCCATTTTACTTTAGGCATAATGACTGTCATCAAGGAAAGTAATGCTGGTGAAGACATGGGAAAAGATATCACTTCCAGACTGTTTCTTTGAATCTAAGTGCAGTCACTAAGGAAACCAATGTCCTGATTTCTCAAAAAACTAAAGTTAAAATTGTTATGTTTCAGTTGTACCAATCACGGTTAGGTCCCTAAAGGAATCAAATTCAGCATCCAAATGAGACACTATACATCTATGTGGGTCCCAGAGCTATTCATAATACCCTGTTTATGGATATCCTACATGTCCTACTTTGGATGAACGCATAAGGAAGACACAGAAAATATACATAATGGACACAATTATGTCACTTTCGGGAAAATGGATGGAAGTGGAGATCATGTCAAGTGAAATACTGAAGTCTCAGAAAAACAAATATTGTGTTCTCTTTAATATGCAGAGTCTAGATATTTCCTTTAAAGACATGAACGCAGAAGAGAAGTATTTGGGTAGAAAAAAAAGCAATCTGGAGGAGGAAGGGGATCTGCATGAAAGGGTAATGAGGGAATATAGACTCAAAGTACATTAAATATATGATCATCTCAAATTGATTAGATTATACAATTAACATGCTTTTAAAGTAATATGGGAATATATCTAACAACGTATATTTGTGATTCATGCTGCTCAACATGCTAAGGCTGAAGTACCACTGGTTAAAGGCCTGCTTATGCTACATTGACAGTTCAAGACTTTCCTGACCAATCTAGCAAAATCCTGCTTCAAAATAAAAAAAAATAATAAAAATATCTGGGAATGTGGTTCTGTGGTCGTGTTCTTGTCTAACCTGTGTAAAGACCTTGCTTCCAGTACTTAAAAAAATGATCTGCGTGGAAAAAAATTCCCCTAACTCTACCTGTATTATCTTTTTCCTCATTTTGGTCACACAAGGTTGGGGGGGCTTCAAAAAATTTCAGTATTTGAGAATGTCAAATTTTTGTAGCCTAAATTACACAAAAACTGATAGCACTGTGAAATTTGCCCCGAGAGTCTGGTAAGAGTAGTAGGTTAAATCAACATCAAAGTTTTCCCAGATCTGAGTTTCACAATCAGTATTTGAAAAAAAAAATGCACTTTCTCAAAGTTCTTACTTAAAAATATAAAGAATAATCTGTTTGATCTTGTCAAGAAGATGATTTAAAATATTTCAAATAATTAAGAATGTATAAATTGCTGATCTTTAGTTCTCTGAAAAACTTTTGCTGTTTATAGTTCATTAAATGTTTTCTAACAGAGAGATAAGCCAATGGTCTGAAATGGCACTCATCATTATTTACCTTGCAGCCCAAGCCAACTCTGTTTGCTTAAAATGCAAGTATGACCCATATTGATTGGAACACTCTTCTCCCACATAATTGGAAAAAGTACTTTGGGTTTTTTCCTCTTTATTTCAATTATATTAGCAATGAATTTATGTGTCTTGATCACCTCCTACTTCCCTCCACCCCACATCCCATCTCACCCCATGCATTCTCTCCTCCAGCCCATTTCCCTTCCTCTTCCATATGCCTCTGAATGTGTGATCCACCAGGTCCCAGAGTGGACACCTGTACTACATGGATAGTACTACATAGTTAGTGTCTGATCACTCGCCAAGGTATGAATGGTCATGTGGTGGTTAAACCATAGAGTATAGATACTCCCCCTTTCTCATGTCTAGCACCAGTCCCATATAGTCTTTCAGAGTAGCTTCATATATACAGTGATCTTCCCTAGTACATGTCAGAATGTTGACAGGCAGGCTATTGTAGCAGTCTAGTGGAAGTAGACTCCATTATAATGAGTTCTTGAGTTCAGCGGCCCTAATATGAGCAATGACTGTTGAACATTCCTTTCCCTGACCTCCAGCTTTTACATTCTTAGCACCTGTGATAGTTAATCCTGGTTATCAACTTGATCACACCAAGCACTAACTATGATCAGCTGATAGACCACTTGAAGGTATTATTTGGATCTATACATTTACAGTACAAAGACCAGCCCTAGATCTGATTGGAGCCTCCCAGAGGTAGACCAGATAAAAGGAGCCATAAAAACAGAAGAGTTTGAAGAGAGATTTTCTGAAGCTGTGCTAGAAAACTCTTTTCCCTCCTGCTGCCCAGCTTCTTCACCCCTCCAGTTTTCAAACCCTCTAAGCCTTCAATGTGACTGAAAACTCTCCAAGAATCCACTAGCCTTCAGCTGCCACCAACTGGACTACTGGACTCAGCAGCTACTGGCAACCATTGTTGGACTACCTTAGCCATATCTTGTAGGCCAATTCAATAAATTCTCTTATTATACATTAATTCTGTTGATTCTAGAAAACTCTGACTAATACACCACCCCCTCTTCTGCAAGGTTTCTTAAACCTTGAGATAAGGAGGCAGGGGTAGATGTCCTTATTAAGACGAAGCAATCTACAGCTTTTACTTTGTATTTTGGCCCATTATATTTCACTGCATTACAAATCTTCCACTGCACATGGATACTTCTTGTTTGAGTAGTGAGTGCATCTTTGATGAGCATTTAGATGGTAATACTCTCAAGTATTTGTAAATAACACTAAGAAGTTCATTGCCTAAGATCCCCCTAGTGTCTGGCTGGTTTAAGATTCCAGGGATGTGTTTCCTGCTGTGAAATGGGTTCCAATGCCTATCAGAAAGAAATTACTGGCCATTTGACCTGTCTTTCATAATATAGTTTGATCATTTTAGAGATGTCCTTTTGAAATAAAAGGGATAGGTGATCAAACAAACCATAATTCAGAACATCAGAGACTCTATATCAACCACCTGGAACTGGGCCAGCCTAATCTCTCCCCATCCTGAAGCTCAGGGAAATTTGTGGAAGAGGGGGCGGTAAGATTGTAAGAGCACAAGGACGGAAGGAGTAATGATATGCAAGATACTCCACACAAGTTAGGGCTGAAACAATCATAATAGGACTTTGCATGCCCTGAGCAATGTCCAACTCACTATTGACCCCACAAAGTCTAGCATGGACTAAAGGCACTAGGATCCTTAGAGGCTAGGAACTGACAGTCACAGTAGTGTTCCTATGCTTAAGGGGAACACAGGAACGGGTTCTGGGAAATGCCACTGGGTCCTTGCACCTCATCAGAGAGGAGGGCCCAGAGGAGAGTCTGGCATGCACAGTAAAGGATGCTCCCGGGATGGGGGGGCAGTGGGGGAGGGGAAGGGGAAGGGAGAGCAGAGGGGGTGGGAGGGTGGAGGGAGGGAGGGGACTGGTGTACCTGTTAAGTTTGTATGAGCGGAAATAAATAAATTTAAAAAAAGGGATAGGTGATCAGAAAACGTTGACAGACTTTTGTCACTTTAATGATACATATAAAAGACATCTTAATGAAATTTCAATATCAAATTGTACATATAGGGGTTTTTTTTTTGGCCTGATAAAGTATCAAAGCATGGGTAATTAGAGTCTTATGAATGAAGTAATGCCAACACAACTATAAATACTTGTTTATAGAAACATGTTTAGAGGCATGTGTTTAATTTCAAACGGTGTACATGTAATACATTATGGTAGAAATGAATACTGTTAAAAGAAAGGTAAGTACGACATTTTCTAATGAATAAACTATTCTAAAAAATTAAAGGTAAAATCTTATCTAATGTTTTCACTTTTCCTATTGCTGTGATAAAATACTTAATAAATCCAAGTCTGGGAAGAAAGGATTTGCTTGGCTTACAGTTCAAGGGTGCACTCTTAAGTTAAGAGAAATAAGAGGTAGGAACTTAGGCAGTTGGTCATATTACATCCAAATACGAGAAGCCCAGATCCTCATGATTCCACTGATGGAATCATAATTTGATGGCCTTATTGGGAGGTGATCAAGACCTAAGAGAGGCTTGTTGGTGAGCAGTAGGTCCGTGGGGGTACATGCCCTTGAAGGATAGCTTCTGTCTGGCCCCGATTGTCTTTCTCTCGTCGTCCTGTCTGGCTTGAGCTGAGTTGCTCTGCTCCACTAACACATTCCCCATGGTGATTTCACTATGCACGTGCTCAGAAGAAATGAAGACAAGTGATTTTGGGCTGATACCTGTGAAACTATGAGCCAAAATAATTTCTTCCTCCTCTAAATTATTTCTCTCGAGTATTTGTTACAGGGAAGAAAAACTGACGTAACATGGACATGCTCAGAGATATTAGAACATTAGAACAAATAGGCCCAGAGAAGAGCGCCCGAGACAACAGGACTCTTAGCTTGTAGCACTGAACCTTGCTTCCCAGTGCTTTTGTTTGTATTCATAAAAGTAAGTTCTCTGGATGTAAATTCCTTTAAAATACTTCTTGTTTGTATTCCTGGGCACGAAAGGGTGATTTCGTTCTGATTTCAGTTGTCTTATTTAGAGATCTCTTTTTCTGATGTTAATAATTGACAGGAGAGCTAAGTTTTCCAAAACTTTCATACTTGTCTTATTCAAAAGGGGATTAACTACAAGCAGGTTGAATCTATGGTTTTTATACCATTTCCAGCCATGGGCCTTTGGGGAATACTTTGGCTTGTAATCTTCCTGGAGAAAAGTTGGGGACACGAGCAAATGTAAGTGAAGCAAATCGCCTTCATTTTATGATGTATGATATTTGTGATGAGTAAAAAGCAATAATTTTTCAACAGAGTGTGCTGAGAATAACTCTATCCTGTTGAGAGTGCCACATGACTAGTCTTATCTCTGAATGAGATTATCACAGAAGCGTTTTGATTTGTTGAGTGGTGAAGAGCAAGACAGCTCTTATGGAATTGCTGCCTATTAAAAAGTTACATAACATAGACGCAATGAGAAAATAAACTTTTGTAACCACCTCCAACGGCTTTTATATATCAAAGTTGATTACTTTTGAAATATTTGGATCTAGTCTCTAAGTTATTTTAGTATTTTATATGTTTCCCAAAATTACTTTGAATCAGTCACCAGCATAAAAAGTTTTGGAGATGCAATGGTGAGACTTGCAATCTCCAGCAGCTACCTGGAGAAGCTTGTCTTCTTTCTCAGTAACCTGTTTTTTGATTCCAAGAAGGTATCACAGATTACTCAAAACCCCTTCCAATATAACTAGGCATCCTTCATTCACACTTAATTACTGAATAGTTTGAAGAAACTATTGGAAATGGGCATTTTATATAACATGTGGCTTTAAAATATTAAAAAACAACAAAAAGAAAAAATATGAGAAAGTTTATATGGGTCTGTAAGGCACGGCTGTGGAAAGATTGTAGTAGTTTTTTTTTTAAAACAATGGAATTTTATTTTGATGAAAAACTCGCATTTACAATCATTTATTAAATGGGCAAACACTTCATTTTCTTATCCCATAACTCTTAAGAAAAAAAGCATTAGTAAATAAATATCTGTGAATAGATTAAGGGTAAGGCAGACTGGATATCAGCCACTTCAGATGCCCACACTCTTGCATGTGACCCACGCTAAAGGGTGAAAAGGCTCTAGAGACACGTGAGCCCACACATTAGTGTAAATCAGTGAGCCCACACATTAGAGCCTCAGATCTCATCCTAGTCATTCAAAGAAACCCAAGAGAAAACACTTTTTTGCTTGTCACGGGCAAACTACACACATTTTACTGAGGAATACTTTGACAGAAGCACTCACGCTACACCGCGTGCCACAGCTCTGCAGGGTTTGAACAGTTCCACTTCACCAGCATTTATAAAGTGCAACTACAATATCGTCTGCATTTACCTGGGGCATGAAAAGTACCAAACTACATTGAATGTACCACAGCTGCCAAGATTGTAGTAGTTTTGACACTGTCATTATCTTTAAAATCATTTACCAAATAATATGTTAAAACTGAAAAAAAGGTAACAGAAGTGTTTATTCAAATTCCTATTCATTAAAATCATAAACTCAAGAAAACAAATTGTCTTAGTAGGTAGTATTTATGTGCTTTCGATGTTTTGTTTTGTGTTTTCCATGGTCTTTCTGTGATCTGAAAGTGTGCTGTAGATACAGTGGCAAATGCACATCGTCCCAGGGCTTATGGCTGAGACAGGAGTTACACTGGTTTAGGGCAGCCTGGGCTACAAAACAAAACAAAATAAATATAACAAACAAACTAAAATGAACAACTATTCTTGCAATTGCTTTCATATTAATGAGCTGATTCTTTATAATTTTGTATTATTGAAATCCTATACACTTGAAATGTTGACAAATACTGATCTCATATCTAGAAATAATATTTTGCTGATTGTCAGAGGCTTCTTTCTAGAGAGATACAGAAACAGGATTTTGTTAATGTCTTATGCTTATGACTTCAAATTTTTCCATTTTACCACATGTGTGTGTATATGAGTATATTCTAGCTTTAAATATATGCTGAGGATGCAATACATTTAAAACACTCTCCCATCTCTAGTCTTTGGTTTGTAACATGGTCATGATTAATTACCTCTCGTCATTTTTATTTTCTTTTAAAAGATATGAAGCTTCAGAGAGATTAAGATCAATTGACGTCACATTAATGGCAGAACCAGGGCTAAAACCTGGCCTATAAATACTCTGAATTCTTTCCACTTCTTTGCATTGATACTTAATAAAACAAAAACTCTACACTTTTTCTTAAAAAGTCAAAAAGTACATCATTTAAAGCATGATAATTATTCACTTTGATTGATTGATCGACAAATATCCACTGGGTACCTACCATGTGATAGGTGCTTTGGGTGTAAGAGATGGGAAAACATTTATATTCTAGTGGAAGAAGCAAATAATAAATGAATCAATGATTTAATAGATAAGGACAACTAGTTAAAAGAGTGTTATGAAGAAAAATAAAAAATAAACAAGGATGAGGGTGGAAAAATTGTTCAGAGGTAAATAAAGTCTTTGCCTTGTAAGCAAAAGGACCTGAGTTTGAATCCCACATCCCACATCTGGGACAGGAATGGCGGCCAATGGCATTCCTGGCCCTGGAAACCCAAGAGCAAAGCAATAAGGAGGTAGAGTAATCCAGGATGATTTCTGAAGTCACCTTTGGGCCACCATAGGCACACTCAAGTACACTTTTACACACAGTCATACCCCCATCATACACACACACACACACACACACACACACACACACACACACACACAAAGAATAAAGAAATCAAAACCACTATTTAAAGGTACACAGAAGAGTTCTCTTTTTAAACATTTTTATTTAGCATGCATGCGTGTGTCTGTGTTATATGCATTCCATGACATGCATGTGAAAGCCCAAGGATAACTTATGCGAATTGGTTCTGACCTATCATTTTATTGAACCAGGGTCTCTCCTGTTATGTCTGCTGCCAGACTCGCTGATCTGTGAACACCTGGACGATTCTGTCTCTGTCTCCCATCTGACATAGTCTTACTTAACCCTAGCTCAGCTTGACAAAAAAAGTTACTATCACAGATATATTATTTTTGTCTCTGAAAAGTCTACTGACTTTACCTCATTCATAACAGCAGGAGTCGGAGCTGACATTCAATGACTCTGGCCTGTTTCATGTTTTTCTTCATTAGGAAAAAAAAAAGTCCTCATCTGCATGTTCTAGTCAATCTTATTAAGTCCTGCACAGGTCAAGTAGACCACTGGGAGGCACTATTATTGCCTTTCTAAATGTAAATGAGACTGCTTTCTGGACTTCAATTACACTGATTTCTACCTAGAAACTATGTAGAATTAATCAGATCAAAAAATGATCCATCTTGAAATATTTTTATGGTGTGTGTGTGTGTGTGTGTGTGTGTGTGTGTGTGTGTGTGAGAAGACATTGTGTGTCCCTGTGAAGGACCAAGGACAATTTGGGGAATCCTCCTGGATTGCTTCTACCTCCTTCTTGCTTCACTCTGGGATTTCCCCGACTCTGCCCACCAGGGCCAGAAGTGCAGGCCACCTGGTATTTTTCATGGGACCTGGGATCTGAACTCAGGACCTTCTCGAGAGACAGAGTCTTAACCCTTGAGCCATCTCTCCAGCCCTTTTTTTTTTAATACTTTTTTTATTATTCTTTCCACTCATACAAACTTAATAGGTAGACCAGTTCCCTCCCTCCCTCCTCCTCCCCCCAACCCCCTGCTCCCCCTCCCCTCACCCCTCCCTCCCCATCCCCCAGTGCCTCCCGCCCCCATTCCCCGAGAGTCCTTTATTGTGCATGCCTAACTTTCCTCTGGACCCTCCTCTCCGGTGACGTACAAGGACCCAGTGGCATTTCCCTGAACGCTTTCCCGTGTTCCCCTTAGGTATAGGAACACTGCTGTGGCTGCCAATCCCTTGCCTCCAAGGCTCTTGGTGCCTTTAGCAGATGCTAGACTTTGTGAGGTCAGTAGTGTGTTGGACATTGCGCAGGGCATGCAAAGTCCAATTATGATTGCTTCGGCCCTAACTTGTGTGGAGTATCTTGCAAATCATTGCTCCTCCCATCCTTTTGCTCTTACAATCTTACCGCCCCCTCTTCCGCAAATTTCCCTGAGCTTCAGGATGGGGAGAGATTAGTCTGGCCTAGTTCTAGGTGGTTGATATAGAGTCTCTGACGTTCTGGATTGTGGTTTGTTGATTTTCTTTTGCAGTTTTGCTGCTCCTGCAATGCCCTTCACTCCATCCTGCTGGGCACTGTGTGTCACCCCCTGGCCAGAGACAAAAAGCTGTTAAACTGGAGTCTTATTATAAGAGCACATTCAAGGGTAGATGTAATAAAAGTAGGAAACCTCAGTGAGGGAGGGGTCAATCACCCATTTGCAAAATGGTTACTTTTTATCTGCCAGACTATATGCCCTCCCCTTCTGATGAGATCATACCCCTTCCCCGCTGCCCCGCCCCGCCCCGCCCCGCCAGCTCCCCAAGGTGAGTGAGTGAGAGAGCCCAGCCCAGCCCAGTCCAGCCCCCCACCCCGAAGCCCCACGCATCCCAGCTGCGAGCACCCAGACTGACTCCGGCTTAGCCTGGGCCCCGCCAGGGACCCCAGCCCCTCGCATCCTCCCGCCCCCCCCCCCAGGTCCCAGGTGAAGAATTCTGCCATCTACATCAGACCCTCTGCCTCTCCGGCCCACCGGGGACCTACACACGTGGTCCACGGAACACACACTGCTACTCAGAATTCGATAGAGTGCAAAGGAAACTTAAGCAAAACTCTAAGGAACAAAGGGAACACAGGCCATACATCTGGACTCCACTACAACCGTTATATCACATGGGCGAGATTCCTCACATCCAGCCCAAAGATAAGTAAACCTTTTTTTTTTTCTTTCTTTCTTTCACCTTACTGATCCTTTCTAGTATCAATTGCTGTAGATCAACTTCCTCATACAGCCACCCCCAAAACATACAACTCCAGGGAGTATACCACTCACCCTCACATTTCACTAAGACACTAAATCGTAAAAGTGCACTACCATACTAATATTCACCCCCTGGTTACTTAACCTGACTTAACTGATGTACTAACAGCCTAATAGCATCATCTAGGATATAACAATAACAATACACAAACATACCCAATCCAAGGCAAGCACTAGTAATAAATGGCAAGTGTAACAATACCAAATACATCACTTCAGTGAAAAACACACAGAAACTGAATGGTCCTACAAAACAAAACAACAATGCCCAAGTCAAAGTGCAGATCCACGAGAAACAAAACCCAAGAAGACCAAGCTCTCACTGAAAGAATTAATCCCATAATGATGGATTCTGACCAGAACAAATTCACAGAAAATATCCATGAAAGCCAGACCCAACATAACAACTTTCAGAGTATGATCATTACCATGATTAATACTATAAAAGAGGAAATCCGAGAAGAGTTAAACAACCATATCAACCACTTTGAACAGGAACACAACAGGCACCTGGAGGAGTTGAGAAAAACAGTTCAAGAAACAAAAATAAGCATAGAGCAGTTAAAACAGTCTCAGGCAGAGTTTAAAATTGAACTTAAAGACAAGTTATCTTCAACCCAAAACTCAACAGAGAGTCTTATCAGCAGAACAAATGAGGCAGAAAATAGAATTTCAGATCTTGAAGACAAAGTGGGAGAATTAACCATCTCCAGCCATTAAAATATAGTTTTTAAGTTGAAATGTTTATTTGGAAATTAATTGCAACTGAGGTAAAAACATGTAAGAGTAAAAATATGCATCCTATTGAAATACTGAACTTTTCCTTTTTTTCATTTTAGCAGATATGTCATTTCAGGGCCAAAAGTCTTCCGTGTTGGCTCGTCTGAAAACATTACGATTCAAGCTTATGGATACACCGAACCATTTGATGCAATGATCTCTTTAAAAAGCTATCCCGATGAAAAACTTAATTACTCCTTGGGCTCTATTACCTTATCCCCAGAAAATAAATTCCAAAACTCTGTAATCTTAACAGTATGTATTCTTTCATTTCCTTTATATATGTAGAATATTTTTATGTAGAATACTTTTGATCATTTATATCATTCTATCATTGTATAACTATTAGATGATTATCAGTCACTAATTATAATCTGAATTAGAAAATTCTGAACTAAAGAATTGTGTTTTCTTTTTAATATATACAAGTAATACTCTTATTAAAAAATTAAATTACACTACTGTGAAAAATTTTAAGATGAAAAATACTTTTGAAATGAATTATCACTATATATCACTACAAACAAATTGAAAAAGATTTTTATCCTTTACATAGGACCTGTGTAAGCATTACCTATGTTTTGAGAAATATTGACCTAAGTAAATTCTAATCAAACATAGAAATTATTTCATCTGTGCATTCAAAAGTAAATGTTCTGGTCTCTTTAAAAATACTTTCACTTACTAGATTTGTGCAAAGTTAAATTTAACTTCCCCAATGCATTATTTTCTGTAGACACTGTTATGATGCAAGATACACATTAGTCATGATTGACTCAAATTTAAATCAGTGAAATGAAACTGATACAATCCTGCCTCAGTTGTACTGACCATATTGTAAGCTTTTGAACAACTGTGACTAGTAGCTACCATATTAGACAGAGTAACTAACTGTTCATGTCCATAACCATGGGAAATTCTACTCAACAGTGCTTAGATGGTCTACTGTGAAAGTTAGTGAAGGGGTAATATAAATTTGACACACAGGTGTGGGGGGGTCTGTCTGTCTGTCAGAGAGCATTGTGTGTCCCTGTGGAGGACCAAAGGTGACTTCAGGAATCATCCTGGATTGCTTCTACCTCCTTTTTGCATCACTTTGGGAACTCCTGGGCTGTGTCCACCAGGGTTGGAAGTGAAGGCCACTGCCATTTCCTCCTGGCATTTTCACATGGGACCTGGGATTTGAATACAGGACTTTCTGCTTGTGAGGCAAAGTCTTAACCCCTGAGCCATCTCTCCAGTCCACAAGTTGTTAATTTTATCTTAAATTTATAAAGTATTTTTGTCAAGTGTTTGAAGTAATTCATGATCTTATCTTTGAGTCCAGTGACTGGAATAGCATATGTAATTTATTATACATTACATCTTCCTCAAGTCATCTTTGATCTGCAAATGGTTTCTTAAAAGTGAGGAAAACTTAAAGATCTCGGTAAAACATTTGAATGCAGAAAATCTACAGACTTTATTGCTTTCCAAATTTGTACAATATTCTCATGCATAATTTCAGAATAGTTAGTTGTAATGATTAACTCTTATCACATGTTTCCAAAGCCTGTTTCATAGAGGCACTTCCCCTTTTATTACATGTGCTAATGTATTAAATTTCTTATCACCGAATGTAAAGAGGATAATTGTAATGGTATATTCACAAGGGTGTGTTGTATTCCAAGTTCCCACACCATCAGTCAGTATGTTGTATAAAGAGAATGGAGAACATGGATGAATCCAGAATCTTATGAAGTGAAATTTTCTTGTTTGCATCTATACTACTATTAAATATACCAATAGGAATGTGGACCTAAGGAATTCTTAGCTGCTTAAAGCTAAATTCTTATTATCATATTAAAAAGTTGAAAAAACTAATTACTCTTCTGGTTCCCAAATCAATTTTTTTTGTTTGATTGGCCGTTTTTTTTTTTTCAAATAAATTCTTGCCATGTAGCCCAGGCTGGCCTCATGATCTCAGTTAAGCATGAACTCATGATCATCCTGCCTCAACCTCTAGAACACTGGACTGTACCATATTTTAAATGAATTGATTTTAAATGAATGATGAAATACACAAGCTCATCTGTGCTTATAATTATATATCAGTGTATTTTGGAATATCAACATGCCCAATAGATAACCTTAGGATTGTAGTCTTCTCATCAGTATTTTCATTTGTAGATTCAACCCAATCACTTGTCTGAAAGACAAAGCTCATATTTGTATCTGGAAGTTGTATCAAAGCATTTTTCACAACTGAAAAAAATACCGATAATTTATGACAATGGATCTCTTTTAATTGATACAGACCAACCTGTTTATAATGAAAATCAATCAGGTACGGTATAAAATATTTACTTATAGGAAAATCAACATTTTGTTGTAGAATTTTAACACCTGAAATTGAGTAGGAACAGGTTTCTGCCTTGCTTAAAATAGACTTAAGTTGTTAATGATATTTACGCTTTCAAATTTCACTTTGATTTTTAAGTGATAGATGAATTAGTAAGTAAATTACACCATTGATAATTGTATTATGTATCTTATCAGCTACATATTTTATTCACTAAACATGCAAAATTTTAAGTCTAAATACACTTTTAGCAATGAGAAAATTATTTACTAGAGAATCATACTTGCAAAAAATTTCTTGGACCCTGAACATATCTGTAAGTTGGGGGAAAAAATTGAACCTAGCGTATTAGGTGTTTCTGTGTGAACAAACTGTCTCCCAAATTTAATTTTCAAATGTTGCAGCCTAAGAAAAGTCCATCATTCTGTTACTGAGCTGAGAGCAAAATAGCAAGTCAAAACCTGTGATTGCGGGATGCCTGTATTTATCCTCGATGAACTGAAAAATGGAAAGACCCAGAAAAATTTGAATGTTGCTCATTGTGTTCATGTCTACAGAGCCTTGGATTTCTTTACCTGTCCCCATTTTCCATCCCTGGCTTTGTCTAAATCAGAGATGGGATTATTAGAAGTGTGTATGTGGCAGGAGAATGCTGGGACAGTTAATTAACAATATAATTGAACAAGACAGAGAAAGGGAGGCAGACCAGCATGCTGCCTGCAATACCTTTGAACCCAGAAGATACTTGCTAATTTATGTTGATGTTGATGATGTCTGCAGTGAGGTAGAATGGGGCTGTCTCAATAATCATCCCAGCAGCAGTGGCACTTACGATGGTTGGCTCAGGAAGGAAAACTAAACAGGCTTCAGGTATTTCTACGAGCTTAGACAGAATGTCATTGCCACAGTACACTATTACCAGACAATAGTCTCCACTCTTGAAAAATATTTTGTCGTACTTACTTCTTGGTTCCCTTATTTATTAGAGAAAAAAAAAAGAACAAGAGCATGAATGTTATGGAAACATGTAGACCTCAGAGGATAAATTTTGGAAGTCAGTTCCCTTCTTCCATCATGTAGGTAATAGGAATCAAACTCAGGTATCCAGGTCTGCATGCAAGTGCTTTTTCTTGCTGAGTCACTTACTGGTTTGGTGACTTAATTCTTCATTCTTATGATATTAGCATAAGTATAAATAATATATTTCAAGGATCTTCATATTAAATATATCAATTAGGGATATTTAATGTATTATTTTGAGTTTGCAAAAGATTTATTGAGTTGTAAAAGCTTAATGTAAAAACCACCTTTTTACAAAATAAGCTAACTGGGAACTTTGTTTTCCCAAGTATATACTTTATGAATTAAATTTTATGCCAAATTCTTCAGCTCTAATATAAGACAGTATATTTATACTGTCATACAACTGTACCTTACATGTAACTATTTTTCTTTTAAGTTTTTCCTAAGTGTATGCCTTATGAATTAAATTTTACACCAAAATCTTTAGCTCTAATAGAAGACTATATTTATGTCATCCTATAACGGTACCTTACATGTCACTATTTTGCTTTTACAGATATAACTAATTTTGAACAAGGGATGTGTTTCTAAAAAATTGTACATAAGTATTTCAACAAAGCAAACTGTACTTAAATTCAGTAGGGAAAATAGAAATTTCCAAGAAGAGTTTCTTAAAAATGAAAATACTTTTAGTAATGTATTTTTGGTTAATTGACACTTTATTTTAAATGCGTATTTTTATCTATAGATTATGTATGTAGTTTAAAAATAATATTTATAACATTAAATATGTTTTTAAAATCAGAATAAAATTGGAAACCATCTTAAAAATCAGAATACCTTATGTTCTGCAGAGTTCCTAATGATATTAATTGTTCCTACAGTAAAGGTTAGTGTTTATTACTCAGTGGACAACGACTTGAAGCCAGTCACAAGAGAAACTGTTTTAACTTTCATAGTAAGTGTTTTACTTATCCAAAGTAATGCTTTACTCCTTTTCTTGGGAGTCTTGTTCTTCTTATAAATTATTTTATTTTTCTAGTTTTACAGACATATTGAGTACTTATCCGTGCTTCCCTCTATCCCTCCCCCTCCCAGAAGTCTTGTTCCATAACTATGTTTTCACACCACATTGAAACACTCATCTTCTCACAAGCAGTTATTGGACACCACAGCATTGCAAACTTGTACTTCTCCAGTAGAATGAGAACTCATCAGTCAAAGCCTTTTTTAAAAACAATAACAACTACAACATTGTTTTCCGTTTGTTTTATGCTGAAATTATTCCCAGGCCATAAGCTTTCATTTCTTTGATTTTTTTCTGGGATATCTTTTTCTTCTGTGCAACCTCCTCTTCTGGCTTAGGAATAATTTGTTCCTTTTCAGTGAGGTTCATCTCAATGTGGCAGGGAGACTCATGAATGGGTTAATCTGACCATGAGCTGGGTGCCTTGTTCGCCTTGATATGTTCATTGACCAGAGAATCTACATCCAAACCCTTAGGTTCAGCATTACTCTCTGCCTTTTTAAGCATGTGCAACAAAAACTTGGCACTCTTTTTGAGCTACCCACCCTGTGTCCAGCCCCAGTTTGGCCTGGGCACAACTACCAACTCCACCATTGTACTGCTGGAATGACACAAATTGCTTCTTTAAAGTGCCATCTTTCAGGTACTTGGTGACTTTTTGGATACGCATGCCCTTGATGGCCTGGGCAGTTGCATGGATGTTCTTAAAGTGAACACATCAATTTGAATCTCTTGATTTGCGTGATTTTGTAGGGTTCTCTGGGTCAAGAGAGTAGCGAATCATTTTCACAGGTCACCTTTCACAGGTTCACAAGAAGAGCAAAGATTTTTGTTGTTGTTGTTGTTTGTTGTTTTTTAAGTAAATAAGCTAAACACAACTTCAGTGACTCTCTTTTTTAAAAAAAATAAATAAAAGAACAATCATCAAAGCTCAGTTGAATGCTATTTACAGGGTTGTTTATGTGTATAATTGAATATAAAGAATTGTAATATATGGTGCTTACTTTTTTGAGACTTAAATACTAATACATGAAATCTTTACTAAGCTTTATTACTAACAGTTATTAACATGAATAAAAAAGGACATATATAACAGACAATGTGCCCCCAACTTCTGTGCTTTATCCAATTTGAAGGAGTCCCATGGTTTAACAGATCCGGGGTATTGTGGTGGTGAAGTGAATGCCACAGTTATTTGATGCCCCCTTTCTGCTGCTTAAGACAATCAAGCAATTAGACAGAAAAACGGAATGTCTTACTGAACATGGCCATACTAAAATATGAACCAAAAATTGTGTATTAAGGAGCCAAAGGAGAAAAGTAGATAGGCTAGATGGAGAGATAACGTAATCATTTCTGGAATGGAATGGAAGAAGGCAACCTTGAGCTGAGGTTCAGTGAAAGCAATTGATACTGTTGCTTATAAAATAAGACCAGCTTGTGTGAGAAATACCACCAGGGATTAGAGAGAGGACTCTGTTGATAAAATGCTTGCCTCGCAGCACAAGGAAATTAGCCCAATACTCAGAATCCACATTTTTTAAGAGAAAAAACATGGATTTTAATATGCTCTTGTAATCAATCCTAACATTGGGTACATCAAAACTGGCAAATCCGTGGGTCTCTGTGGTCAGCCAGAATAGGCTGCTGGCAAGTTCCAAACCAATGAGAGACTCCATCTTAAAAAAAAAAAAAAAAACAGGAAGGGGAATGGTTGAAGTTGCCCCCTGGCTTCTTCACACATGTGTACATGCACCCACACATACACACATACATAGGCACACACAAGAAGAAATAGCATCAAATCAATACATGGGAACAGGTAGAAAACGCGAATGTCGTAGACACGGTGAGAGAGTAGATAAGAGCCTATTGGTGCAGATGAGAACCAGGCAAAGGCAAAGTCATTTCTGATACTCTCTTTTCTCTTTCTTTTTAAACAGAGGGGATGGGAGACCATGTTCTCTTTATCTCATGCCTCCACGTTGTGAGTGGTGACAATGACCCTCCCTGCCACCACACATAGAATGGATGTCAGTAAGAGCTTCCCCAAAGAAAAGAGATGGAGGAAACTGATCCCAGAGCCTCATAGTCAGAAGTAGGAAGCATCCTGAAAAGAGAACTTGAGAAAGCTCATCTTAGGTGGACCATTAGGAATGATGATGGGAAGATGCTAGAAGCATCTAGAAGCTAGAAGCATCTAGCTAGAAGCGTCATTCCTGTTCAAGACAGACTTTGGTTAAGTTTTGTAATTCTTAATTGAAGATAACAAGACCTTAAAATTCCAACCATGAATTGTAGTCATGGTAAATGGTGGTGTAAAGTTAAGGCTGAACTGTACTGTCCACATATAGTTCAAAGGAAACGAAAACCTCATCTCAAAAATTTGCTAACCCAAACACAAAATTACATGTACTGAAAAACTTTATGAAAACTTTCAGTTTCTTTTAATCATTTTGAGTTCAAATGAAGCTCAGAAATGTCCTATCAGATATTTACCAAATGCCCAGCTAAAATATAGTATAGAATATTTACTTTGGAAAAGTCCAAATGAACGTATTAAAAAGTTAATAGTACTTATAAAGCCCATGAAGTACATATTTGGGACAGTTAAAAACTCAGGGTTGGGCTGGCAAGATGGCTCAGGATGTAAGGAGCCACCATGAAAACCTGGTCACCCGAGTTCAAGCCCCTAAGCCTACACACTGTGTAGAGAGAAGTGACTTCTGAGAGTTGCCCTCTGACCCCTGTGGAGGTGCCATGGCAGGCAGGCATTTTCCTTGCCATTCTCTATAATGAACAATAAATTATTTTAAAACATCAGAGTTATTTCATTATCATTTACATTTGTGGGACTTTTTTTTTAAGAGAAAGAGAGAGAGAAGTTTACATTCACAAGTCAGTTTCTCTTTCCTCCATGTTGGCATTTGGGTATTAAACCAGGTTTGTGAGGAGGCACTTTATTTGCTGAGCTATCTCAATGATACCATGAGGCACTTTAAAAATTGCATTGTAGAAAGTGGAAACTTTCTCGGATAATGCAGAGATTGGCATATACCCCAAAAGGAGGAAGAGAAGTCTCTTTACTCAAATGCTGTTACTTTTCAGAACATCTACCTGAATTTTGTTTAATTTAGTTTAACTTAAAGGCATGGGTATTTGTTGGTAAATATTTTGATACATCATTGGTCATTACAGTTAGCTTCAAAAATAAATACAGTTTCAGTGTTTTGAGGGTTATGGTGATTTGATTGTGTTCTCCTAAGTTCAAGTGCTGAAATCTTAAATTCCAATATGATCGTGTGAAAGGTGGGGCCCAATGGGAAGAACTTAGGTCGTGAGATCTTGAGCTGTTGTCAAGGTGCAGAGTTCTCTTGTAGTAGCTTGTCAGAAAAATGAACCCTGTCCATGTGCTGGCCGTCTTTCTGCTTTTCCAACACAAACTGCATCAGGATAGCAACCCGCCACGTGTCAGAGCCCACTTCCAGCACTTTCCAGCCCTCAGAATTGTGAGCCAAAAATAAAACTCTTTACAAATGCCCAACATCAGATATTCTTTCACAGTAAGAGAAATGATCTAAAATAAGACTGTTTGTTTTTACTCAAAGGACCCCAAAGGAATAGAAGTAAAGATAATAGAAGGAAGTAAACGCACTGGAAATGTCTCTTTTCCTGACTTTGAGATTCCTTCAAGTCTTGGGTATGTAAATAATAAATCCTAGGTATTTGTTAATAACGTTTTCTTTAAAAAGCACACTAAAACCTTTGTCTGTGAAGCAATTAGGTATTTAAAGGAAGTTACATACTGTTGACACGCCACTGATATAGATACGCAAAAATCTTTTTTTAAAAATTCACTTTTTTATATATATATAATATATTTTTTATTATTATTTCAGCCCACACAAACTTAATAGGTACACCAGTTCCCTCCCTCCCTCCTCCTCCCCCCGAACCCCCTACTCCCCCTCCCCTCACCCCTCCCTCCCATTCCCTCCCTCCCATGCCTCCCGCCCCAATTCCCAGAATCTTTCTTGTGCATGCCTGACTCTTCTCTGGGCCCTCCTCTCCGATGACGTACAAGGACCCAGTGGCCTTTCCCTGAACCCTTTCCTGTGTTCCCCTTAAGTATAGGAACACTACCGTGGCTGTCAATCCCTTGCCTCCAAGGATCTTGGTACCTTTAACAGATGCTAGACTTTATGAGGTCAGTAGTGTGTTGGACATCTCAGGGAAGTTTTGATTTGCATTTCCCTGATGGCTAAAGAAGTGGAACATTTTTTAAGATATTTGTTAGACATTTTAATTTCATCCCTGGTAAAATTTCTTTAAAGTTCCAGGGCCCATTTTTTAATTGGGCCATTGGTTGCCTTGATGTTTAGTTTTCTAAGTTCTTTGTGCACTCTGGACAGTAGAGCTCTATCAGATATGTGGTTAGTGAAGATTTTCTCCCATTCTGTGGGTTGCCTTTGAGCTCGTGTGACAATCTCTTTATCTGAACAGAAGCTCTTTAATTTCACAAGATCCCAGCTGTTGAGAGTTGGTAGTAGTGACTGTCCCATTGGATGTCTGTTTAGGAAATGTTGGCCTAGCCCAATCAGCTCGAGGGAGTTCCCTATCCTTACAACTATGGTTTTTATAGTCTCTGGCCTGATATCAAGGTCCTTGATCCATTTGGAATTAAGTCTTGTACATGGTGACAAGTATGGGTCCAGCTTTAATCTTCTGCATGTGGAGATCCAGTTTTGCCAGCACCATTTGTTGAAGATGCTGTTCTTTTTCCATTGGATTCTTTGGGCCCCTTTGTCAGAGACCAAATGGCTGTAACGTTGTGGGCTTATATCTGGGTCTTCAATCCTTATCCATTGATCTGTGTGTCTATTTTGGAGCCAGTACCAGGCTGTCTTTATAACTATGGATTTGTAGTATAGACTTAGGTTTGGTATGGTAATACCTCCAGCAGTGTTTTGTTACTCAGGATTGTCTTTGCTATCCTGGGTCTTTTGTGCCTCCATATGAATTTTGAGATTGTTGGTCAACTTCTTTAAAGAATTGCTTTGGGATTTTAATTGGTATAGCATTGAATTTGTATATTGCCTTTGGTAGGATGGTCATTTTTACGATGTTGATTCTGCCAATCCAGGAACATGAGAGGTCTTTCCACCTTCTGATGTCTTCTGCTATTTCTTTCTTTAGGGTTTTAAAGTTTTCATTGTAAAGGTCTTTTACCTCCTTGGTTAGGTTTATACCAAGATATTTCATTTTTTTAGGGGCTATAGTAAATGGGATTGTTTCTCTCAAGGCTTTTTCACTTCTTTCATTCTGGGCATATAGGAAGGCCTCTGATTTTTGCACATTTATTTTGTATCCTGCCACCCTGCAAAACTTCTCAATTAGTTCCAGGAGCTTCCTGGTGGAGTTTTTGGGATCACTCAGATATAAGATCATGTCATCTGCAAATAGAGATAGCTTGACTTCTTCCTTGCCGATTTGAATCCCTCTTATGTCCCTTTCTTGTCTTATGGCCTGAGCTAAGACTTCAAGTATAATATTGAATAGAAGTGGTGAGAGTGGACAGCCTTGTCTAGTTCCTGATCAAAGTAGGAATGCTTCTATTGTTCCCCATTGAGCAAAATCCTTGCTGTGGGCTTGTTGTATACAGCTTTTACTATATTGATAAAGGTTCCTTTCATTCCTACTGTCTCCAGCATTTTGATCATAAAAGGCTGTTGGATCTTGTCAAAAGCTTTTTCTGCATCTATCGAGAGTATCATGTGGTCTTGGACTTTGGACTGGTTTACGTGATGAATTACATTTATTGATTTGCGTATGTTGAACCAACCTTGTGTGCCGGGATGAAGCCTACTTGGTCCCCGTGAATAATCTTTTTAATATGTTTTTTAATCCGATTTGCTAAAACATTGTTGAGAATCTTTGCGTCTGTGTTCATCAGAGAAATCGGCCTATAGTTTTCTTTTTTAAGTGAGTCTTTATTAGGTTTTGGGATTAAAACTACATTAGCTTCATAGAAGGAATTTGGTAGTGTTCCTTCCTTTGCTATTTGATGGAACAGTTTAAGGAGTATTGGTATTATTAACTCCTTAAATGTCTGGTAGAACTCTGTGCTGAATCCATCTGGTCCAGGACATTTTTTGGTGGGAAGATTCAAGATTACTTCCTCAATTTCCTTATATGTTATAGGACTATTTAAATAATTCACAACTTCCTGATTCAATTTAGATAAGTTGTGTTTACTTAGGAATTCATCCATCACTTTTGTGTTGTCAAACCTCACAGAGTATAAGTTTTTGAAATATGATGTTATAATTCTCTGGATTTCTTGGGTATCAGTAGTGATAACTCCATGTTCATTTCTGATTTTGTTAATTTGGGTTTTCTCTCTCCTGCTTTTGGTTAATTTAGCTAGGGGTGTATCAATCTTATTGATTTTTTCAAAGAACCAGCTTTTTGACTGGTTGATTTTTTCTATCGTTTTCTTAATCTCGATTTCAGATATTTCTCCCCTTATTTTGCTAATCTCCTCTCTTCTACTACTTTTGGGATCAGATTGCTCTAGTTTCTCTAAAGCTTTAAGCTGCATTGTTAAGTTGTTTATTTCTGATGTTTCCATTTTTTTGATGTAGGCATTAAGAGCATGAACTTACCTCTTAGAACAGCTTTCACTGTGTCCCAGAGATTTTGGTAAGTTGTATTTTCATTATCATTCACTTTCAGGAAATCTTGAATTTCCTTTTTAATTTCTTCCTGAATCCAGTTCTCATTCAGCATCATATTCTTAAGTTTCCAGGAGTTAGTGTATTTTCTCTTGTTTGATGTGTTGTGGATGTCCAGCTTTAGGCCGTGGTGGTCTGATAGGGCACAGGTTAGAATTTCAACTTTCTTGTATATGTGTAGATTCGTTTTGTGGCCCAATATGTGATCTATTTTGGAGAAAGTTCCGTGTGCTGCTGAGAAAAATGTGTATTCTTTGGTACGTGGGTGAAAAGTTCGATAGAGATCTGTAAGGTCCATTTCAGTAAGAGTTTGATTAAGTTCCAATGACTCTCTCTGTTAAGCTTTTGACCTGTTGATCTATCCCATGTCGAGTGGGCGGTGTTGAAGTCCCCAAGAATTATCGTTTGGGGGTTGATTTCTTGCTTTAGACGCTGTAGGGTTTTCTTAATGAATGTGGAGGCGCCCGTATTGGGTGCATATATGTTCAGTATTGTGAAGTCTTCCTGGTGAATTGTACCTGTGACTAAAATGTAGTATCCATCCGTGTCTCTTATAATTTTCTTTGGTTTGAAGTCTACTTTGTCTGATATCATAATGGCTACCTCTGCCTGTTTTCTGCTTCCATTTGCTTGTAGAATTGTTGACCAGCCTTTTATTTTTAGAGCATGCCTATTTTTTGTGGTGAGATGGGTTTCCTGCAGGCAGCAGATTGATGGATTGTGATTTTTAATCCAAGTTTGTAATCTGTGTCTCTTGATCGGTGAATTAATTCCATTAACATTTAGTGTTATAATGGAGAAACTATTTTTAATTCCAGACATTTATTATTATGTTTAGTAGTTTTTATAAGTATATTGCTTCGCTTTTAATGGTGTTATATTTGCCTTCTGTTCTCCTAGATATGCCTGTTTTTTTCTTCATGCTTGAGTATCATTTCTAGCATTTTTTGAAGGCCTGGTTTGGTGGACATGTATCCCTTCAAGTTGTCTTTGTGCTGGAAGATTTTTCTTTCTCCCTCGATCATGACGGATAGTTTTGCAGGGTAAATCAGCCTGGGTTGACATTTTGCTCATTCAATACTTGAAGTATGTCTCTCCAAGCTCTTCTTGCTTTTAGTGTTTCGACTGAGAAGTCATTTGTTATTTTAATAGGTTTACCTTTAAAAGTGACTTGTTTTTTTCTCCCTTGAAGCTCTCAGCACCAGTTCTTTATCTTGAATGTGGAGTGTTTTGACTGTTATTTGCCGTGGAGCGCTTTTGTTTTGGTCGTATCTGTTCGGGGTGTGGAATGCCTCTTGTATATGGATGGGCCTCTCTTTTTTTAGATGAGGAAAGTTTTCCTTGATGATCGTTTGAAAAATTTCCTCAGGGGTGGTATTTTGAGATTCTTGCTCTGGTATTCCATGAATACGCATGTTAGGCTTCTTCAGGGTGTCCCATATCTCTTGGATATTTCTCTCAAGTATCTTTTTGGCTTTAACCACCTCTTCCATTGAGCTGGTTATTACTCCCATTTTATCTTCAAGGTCTGAAATTCTGTTTTCTGCTTCGTTAGTTCTGTTGATAAGACTCTCTGTGGAGTTCTGGGTTGAAGATAATTTGTCTTGTAGCTCAGTTTTAAACTCTTCTTGAGTCTTTTTTAACTACTCTATGCCACTTTTTGTTTCTTGCACTGTTTTTCTTAACTCCTCCAAATGTCTGTTGTGTTCTTCTTCAAAGCGATTGACTCAATTATGTAATTCCTCCCGGATTTCCTCTTTCATAATACTGAACATGGTAATGATCATATTTTGAAAGTCGTTATCCTGGGTCAGGCTTTCTTGGCCTTTTTCCGTGGGTTTGTTCTGGTTGGAGTCTAACATTATGGGATTAATTTCTTCAGTGGGAAATTTGTTTACTTGAGTGTTGCTTCTCATGGATTTGCACTTTGACTTTGGCATTGTCGTTTTAACTCTTAAGATCTTTCAATTTCACTAAACTGAATTATTTGGCCTGGGGTTCTGGGGGTGGGCAGGGACGGAGCTTACCTAGGTCGCGGATGAGGCCCGAGTGGACCGCGCGCGTCCTGGCCGGCGGAGCGGGGTGGGGAAGGGAGGATGGGGGCGTCGGTGTGGAGGTATTTAACCCGAGGGCAGCTGGGGCGGGGCCGGGCGCAGGGGGAGGTCCTCCTTGTACCTCGGCCCTGCGCGGCTCCGGCTGGGTGGTGGGGTAGGAGCTGGGTCCCTTGGGCTGACCTGGGGTTCTGGTGGGAGGGCGCGGGCGGAGCTAACCTAGGTCGCGGGTGAGGCCCGGCTGGACCGCGCGTGCGCGCGTCCCGACCGGTGGAGCGTGGTGGGGAAAGGGAGGATGGGGGCGTCGGCGTGGAAGTAAAAATTCACTCTTATTTGCATCTAATTCAGGTATTTGGTTTGTGGAGTCTAAAAATTTTGACAAATTCATCCAGACATAACAGCTGTTTCAAGTATGATAGAAAAAAAACTTCATATTCCCACATTCTTTATCATTCTTCCTCTGTGCAATACAAAATCTTTTTAAGTGTATTGAGAAGTTAGGCAGAGTTCTTAGCAAAAATTCTAACCATTAGGTTTCTGCTTGATTCACAGTAGCTTGAGGGAGACTGAAGCAAGAGGGTTTATTGAGTAGAGATAATCAGAGCTAGCAATAAAACTACTCAGTCCATACATACATAGTAAACTCACTCATTCTCTTTATACACAGAAAAACAAAAATTAACAAGAGACAATTTTTTTAAAAAAATCCTTATTTTCTTCCAACAAAACCATCAATGCCTGCCTTTCAAAGAACTAACAGATTGTCCATACAAGAGGACAGTGAGTATAAGGGATCTGGTGTAGTGGAGGTATTTTGCCTGCCAGATGCAATTTCCTGGGTCCCATTTGTTCCCCTTGATATTGCAAAAGTCTTATCTCTAGTGTTTTCCTTACACCACATTAAGCAAGAGTTCAAGAAGTGTGTGTATGTGTGTGTGTGTGTCACAAGAGTAATAAATATGCCATATAGAGCTGGAGAACCCACCACCTCAGTTTTCAAGGGAGATAGAGCAGATTACATAAAATATAAATGGTTATGATATAGCTTTGAAACAGAGTAGTTTTATTGCCATTTTCCATCAGGCCTTTATAGGTGAGTTTGCATTTAGTTCACTGTGCAAGCAGTTTTCTATGAATGTTGACTAAAATTGGAAGGTTGAAATAATCTGGATGATTTTGAAAATATGTACTTCATTAAAGGCTCTCTAACAGAATTTAGTTCATTATTTTACTAGTGCAATTATTTACTAGCGGCATTTGCCCTGTGGCAGATTATGCGTGTGTCGCTGGAGTCCACCATGACCACCACTTTCCTGCCTCAGTATCTTTGCATGGATTCTCCCCTCTGCTCAGAAATGCTCCACTTCCCTCCTCACAAGTGGAGAAAGTGATGCTTTTTGCAAAGATGTCGTGGCTGGATGTGACCCAATGTCCCATCTACTCTTTTGCCATAGATCTTTTGTATCTCCCTTTGTGATCCCTACCTCCTAGCCATTTTTATTGGTTTACCTTTTTATTCCCCTCTCAGCTGCAAACTCCTTGAAGTGGGGGTCCTAGTTTGTGCTGATGATTACCCCTTAGTACTACAGCATCATGAATACTTGATAAATGCTTATTGAGCTAATGATAATGATAAAGGTCAACCATTATGATGGCATTCATTGAGTACATAACCCACCTGTAACATAGATATTATTTTCCACTTCACAAATAAGATGAAGTAACTTGCCTAAATCAAACCCACTAATAAACATTAGA
Source organism: Typhlomys cinereus (assembly GCA_023101885.1). Classification (NCBI taxonomy): domain Eukaryota; kingdom Metazoa; phylum Chordata; class Mammalia; order Rodentia; family Platacanthomyidae; genus Typhlomys; species Typhlomys cinereus. The sequence continues at coordinate 12,339,704 of JALPQD010000023.1, forward strand.
ACAAATATTTGCATTGTGGAACAAATGAACTGCTAGCTCCATGAATACTCTTATTTACTCATTATTTATCTCTTTATTTACTCATTATTTATCTCAATATAGTGCTCAGTTTTGACTGAAGGCTGTTACCTGGGTTATTTTTCTCTTTAAACAGACCATGATTTGTCTCTAAACATAATTCCCCTTATATGAAATGAGAATTTTATATCTACATGACACCTTTCCAGACACATGATTATGGTTTATGCTAGACTGTGAATTTAGGATATGTGGGTGCTTTTAAATCTTAGGATAATTAAATCCTAAAATTGTCATTAGTTCTTCAAGCCTAATGATTATTTAGATAAAATATGCAGAAATGAATACAATATGAAAAACTAATATTATTTTTTCTATTATCCTGAAAAGGCTCAGTTATTTCTATTTATCATGTAAAATGTTGCCCAAAAGGAAACTTATTTAGGATGTAGAATGTGTGTGCATGTGATATGTGTATATCTGTATGTCCATCCATTCATATATATTTTTGCATATATCCTATATATTATACATATGTATATAAAGTATACACACACATATATATATCACATGATCAGTAGGGATTTACTTGATTTCTTCTTGGTAAATTAAAATACTTGACCAGTAATTTTAAATATTTCTGCTTCCATAGGTATGGTTTGTGGACAATTAAAGCTAAATATAAAGATGATGTTTCAACAACCGGAACCACATACTTTGAAATTAAAGAATACGGTAATTTCTGACAATTGAAAACTCACCTATTAAAAGCTAGTGATTTGGGGGGTAATTCTCTTCAGTACTGTATCTGAGGCTAATCACTCCCAGATGAGAATGAGGAAAACCTGTTGGTGTGATAGGAGTTCTGGTTGGCAGCAGGAAGTGTGAGGTGGTGATAGTTACTCCAATGCCTGGGGTCTAGGTCCAGCAAGCCCTTGCAGAGATGCCAGCCAGTCTTTCTGAACTCACGTTCCTTGTGACTAGTTGCATTTATTTGGATTTGCCTTTTTGAGGGAGATGAACTAAACCTTCATATGTATGTTTCTTCTCACTATTTTTTTGCATGTGCACCTGTGTGTGTGAAGATCCTGACTTATTAAGATCTTTTCCAGATTTATGATTTTAAGAGAAACAAACATTAAATAAATGCTTAACTCAAGTTAATCAGGATATAAGAACCATATTGCAGAAATTAGGTCTTGTTAGGTACATAAAACAGTATGTCATTACTTTTAAGTATAAATCTGGTCTCTCCCCCAGAACTGTGAGCTCTTTGGAGATCACTTCCTAGTCATTCTTTCAATTCATACTTCCAATTATACTTGAGTCTATGATATTTATAATTATATTTGTAATAATGTAGTCAAAAGAGCTCAAAAGAAAAGCATATTATCAAACTAAATGTTGGCTTAAATGTTCAGATAGTCCACTGTAAACAATGTACAAATAGGCTGCAGGGTTCAAAACCAAACTCATAGAACAGGTCAAACTATATGCTATGCTAGGTCATGAGCTCTTCTGTGACAACACAAGTCATAGCAAGAGGTGTAGTAACAACTATAAATGCCAAGCAGGTTCAGAATGCATGTGGATGTGTTACATGAATGCTTTGTGAGTGTCACAACAGGAGTACAAGATACAGAATAGAATACTTTCATGAAACTGTTTACACAGGATTTAATGTTTCTTCCCAAGCATCTCTAGCAGATGATGCTTATGAAAGAATCCTCAGTCCAATAAGTGCTTTGTAGCAGAAAATACAAAAACAAAGTACTTTACATGCTTTATGTGATCATGAAAATAAAGTTATATATTCAGGGGCTATTGAAAATGAAGCATTATATAATTTCCCCTGATTAAAACACAGTGAATGATGAGACTGGAGAGATGGCTCAGGATTTTTTTTAAGCCTCTGTCTCACAAGCAGAAGGTCTTGCGTTCAGATCCCAGATCCCACATAAAAATGCCAGGTGAAAATGGTGGTTGCCTATACTTCCAGCCTTGGAGGGCAGAGCTTGGGAAATTTTAGAGCAAAGCAAAGAGGAGGTAGTGCAATCCAGGGTGAATCTCAAAGTCACCCTTGGGCACACACAGTACCCTCTGATGCACATAAACACACACACACACACACACACACACACACACACACACACACATGTATATGCAAAAAAAAAATAGTAAGCCAGAAGAAACATACATATGAAGGTTTAGTTTATCTCCCTCAGAAAGGTAAATCCAAATAAATGCAACATTTTGTTGGCTGTATTTCTAATCTCAAGAAAATGGATCTTTATTTTTATATCTAAAAATATGAAATATTAATTTTTATTGTTCATAAGTATATCCTGTCTACAAACCTAATGTATTAATTATGATGATATTCTCACATTCTAGTCTGATAAAATTTTTGACTTTACTCACCTCTGGACATATATAAAGAATCGATTTCTTCTATTTCATATATTTACCTTATCAGCATCTAAGATTATTATTTGGATAATCAATCCAACAGAGATTATTTAAATTATAATACCTTACAGTAGATACCTTAGAGTAGAAAGAATATCAGTTTGAGACTCTCTGATTTGAGTTCAGTCAATAATCATAGAATTACAGTGGCTCATTCAACTTGCATAAGTTACTGTCTTTCTGACTTTGCTCTGTGTTGCAATCATCTGGAAAGAAAAAAGTTGATTATGCTTACAACTTGTAAACAAGAATAATGTCTATAGTGAGAGTGCCACACGATGTCAATAAGAAGTCTTGGAAAAAAGAGGGTATTTAACTCCTCAAAAGAAGTTCTGTGTAGAAATAATAGCATCTTGTAGTATCTGAAAGCTTTTTGGATATTTAATTTGCTCTACTCAAAGGGTGCTATGTCCAAAGCACCAATTTCAACACTTGTTATTTAGCTTAGATGCAAGGAAGCCCTTCCATTGTGTGCCATTTAGAGTAGACTGCCCAATAAAGTTGCCTCTCTGTGTTCTTTTAGTAGTTATAGGGAAAGGCTGGTCCCTTAACTAACCTTGTTTTTTTTTCCTTTTTTTTTTTTGTGAGTAAGTGGGTTATTTGACAGTAGAATCCCTTGGGATTCTATCTAAGCCTGAGATGTTGGACTCAGTGGATGACAAGAGGTACATATGTTATTACCATTTCAGCTGCCAAATACAAATATCCAAAGCTGAAGAAATGCTGTAAAGATGGAGCCCAGTACAGTAGTAGTGAAACCTGTGAGGAGAGGGCAGCCAGGATTACAACAGGTTCCTATTGTGTCAAAGCTTTCATGGACTGCTGTGCCCATACAAGTAAATCTCACACTCAAAAAGTTGTCTATGTGGCCCGTAATGTAAGTATAACATTTCCTCCTTTTGTGTGTGTGTGTGTGTGTACGCGTGTGTGTTCCATCCAGCATTTCTTTTAACATGGGATCTGCGGATCTGAACTCAGGTCTTTTATTTGCAAGGCTTCTCTGAGCCTTGAACAAGGTGGAACTGGAAGGGATGGGGCAAGGATATAAACTCATTCTGTTTGTACATGAAAACTTCAAAGAATAAAGAGAAGCCAGAAAAAAAGAACCTTAGACTAGATATCTGTAGTATTCCTTTGAATTATAAAATTCCATGATTCTATCATATTAAAACAATTAAAGATGAAATCTTGTTTCAGTTTCCCCCATAATATATTTTCAGAATTTACAGAACTTTCATTAATATGTTTTCACAACTTTTAGAACTTTCATATCATCATTAAGGAAACAAACCAAAGTAGAACGGCACCTCCTGTATTTACTATGATTTTTAAGTATATCTTAAGCATTAGCCATCTCAATGGATGCATTTCTGAAAACATAATTGTTGTGTCTATTTACCAAAGCCATTCCTCTGATTTGAGTCTGTCACAGAGAGATGGTAGAGGTTCTCTTACCAGATCTTTGTGAAGATGAAAAAAAAATATGGACATTATTATTAACATAGTATTGTTTACCAAAGTCTACAGTTGAGATTTAAGGAATATAGCCTCAAAGTTAGTATTTTAAACTATTAAAAGAATTTTCACATCTCTATTTCATCTGAGTTCCATAATACTCCTATAAAGGGACCAATGAAGAACTTATATTTACAGTCTACGCAGAGCTTTAGAGAGATGAAAGAATTCTCTGAGGCTACAGAAAGCAAATCTAGATTCACAGAATTCTGTTCTATGACTAATGCTCTTTAAAGTATAGCACACTTTTTCATACAAATTCAATTAATGTGTTTAATTAGAAAATGAGTATTGAATACCTAACTCTAAGTAAACCCCAGAAAAAAATCTTAAGTTGTACTTCAGAGAAAAGCATGTATCAATATCCAACTGTTCACAATAATAGCAAAGTTGTTTTACTATGAAAACCTAGTGACAAACCTCTTTAACACCTAAAACCATAATTAAGATGAATTTGTAGTTCTATAAACTTAACTATAAGGAAATCTTGTCAGAAACAAAGAACTCTGTTGTAGGCATACATCTGAACTTGGCACAGGTCCTGTGTGACACAATCTGTGACCTTGGAAGAGAAGGGACTGAACTCTGAGACTTTCCTTTCAAAATTGGAACTAGACTATTCTAATGCAGTGTTATAAAAATAATGCTCTCTTTAATGTCTCTTTAACAAGATTTCTGTGAGGCTCAAATGAAATGATAAATAAAACAATGATAAGAATAGGCTCTTAGTTACAGGATCTGGGCTGTAATGTAAGGCTCTTGGGCTACTGATGTGAAGTGGCAAAGAGCCCTATTCCTAGATCTTTATGGAGATGAAATTTAAAAACACATGTAGTTCCACTGTTGCCTCAGTATTTTGCCTAAAAAACCAAAATGAAGACACAGCTTTTAGTTGCTATTGAGCTATGCAAAATGAGAACTATGTTTAATTACTGTAGAACTCATTAGGTTATAACTGAATTTGATATTTTTTCAATGGACAAAGCACTTTAAAATAATCAGTCTCATTCTTAAAACCTTTCTGTTAATATTTGTTCTTCAATAATGCAAAAAAATCTTTTGCTATTTTAAATGTACTACTAAATAATGCCTTCTTCCTTTTCAGATTGAAGAACCACAAGGATTTCTGATTATTCCAAACCCTACCAGAATATACTAAATTTAATTTCCTGTAGCATTTAGTTTTGCAAATATACCTATTTTCTTGTGCCTTTAATTTTTCTGGAAACTAGTGGGAAAAATGGAACAGTTAATAAAGTCCTTCTATTCCAATTTTATAGCAAAAATCCTTGGTTCCATGTGGATCATTTTCAAAACTATAATTTATCAATTGTGTCACAAATGAGAACAAATAAAAACAAATTCCCCAGGATGGCTAATTTGTATCCTTTAGTTACTGTGCCCAGTAATCCTATCTAACTGATACCTGCATTTCAATGACAGCATCAAAATACACACAAGACAGATATGCAAACTATTATGTAGAAGATACAGAAATAAACCCATGCAGTTATAATACTGGATTTGATTCTAGACAAAAGTGTCAAGATAAATGTTAAAGAAAAGACAGACTCTTTACAAGTGTTACTAAAAACTAAAATGGAAGAATGAAACTAGATCCATATCTCTTACCATGTATTAAAACTCAACTCAAAATGTATCAGAACCTTAATAAAAAGCCCCAAAACTGTGAAACTGGCACAGAAAATATTGCATACATTAGAGTTCATTCCCTCCTCACATCCATCCATTAGATTGACTGTGTAATTATAATAACCCTGATCCACAACTATCAAATCTAATCTAATTAACATGGTTAGTCAGTTTTAAAGTTTCTGTTGTAGATTCATATTTGACATGTCATTCTTACATTTTACTGCAGAGAACAATTTCTCTACTACTTTGTATAGCATGGAGGAGCTGTCCATGTTTGTGTTCTGATTTTGATGAAACCAGGAACACATGTAGACCATAAAGAAAAGATAGCATATCCGGGATCCAAGATCCAAAATATCTTGTCTGTTTCTCATTATATAAAGGATGCAGTCCAAACTCCTTTGCATGGGATTCCAGGCCATACAGAGTCTGTCCTCAGTCCGCTTTTCAGCATCTCTTCTGAATGATCACAGACTTTTTACAGTCAATCATTTATTCATTTGACAACAATTCTTTCACAACTCAAGTATCTGTTATGTAAACTAAGTTCTGAGGCACGTCCCATTGCATACATTCGGCCTTACTTCTGTTTTCATGGAATTTACAGTTTAGAAGGAAAAACAAGATAATATAATCAAGAGATCTGTTACCCTAAGTTACCAGCCATACCAAATATACCTATAATGATTGAGTGTGTGTGTGTGTGTGTGTGTGTGTGTGTGTGTGTGTGTATGTGTGTGCATGATCGGTATTGAATCCAGACCCTTATCCATGCTAGACATGTCCTCTACCTTTGATTCACACGCCTCAATTCTCCATTTTCTAATTTCCTTCTTGATTTCTTCTGTGTAACTTGTGAATTTTCCTGGTTTTCTCCTGATACTCATTTTTAATTTAATTCTATTGTGCTGAAATAACAAATATACTTACAATGTTCTTGAAATATTGAGAATTGAAGATTTATCCTGTAATCTGATCATGAAGAAAGAATCATGTCAATTTGAGAGAATGTTTTTTTTTTTATTTATTCAATTGTGCGTGTGTGCACGTGTGTGTGTGTGTGTGTGTGTGTGTGTGTGTGTGTGTGTTGTGTGTAGAACCACGGATGAATTCGGGAACCACCATGGACCGCCTCCATATCCTCCTTGTTTACTCTGCCCCGGGGTTCACAGGCTCCGCCCTACCAGGACCAGAAATGCAAGCCGCCCCTGCTTCTGCCCAGTGTCTATACGTGGGGTCTAGGATCCGAACTCAGGACCTTCTGCCTGCAAGGCAGAGGCTTAACCCCTGAGCCACCTCTCCAGCCCCAAGAATGTGTTTTCTACTGCTGCCGTTGCTGATTATAATGCTCTGTATAGTTGTGTATATTCATTTGTTTTACCATGTGTATTTAAGTCCTAAGTTTCTTTTTATCTTCTGTATGCATTGTGTATTGTATCCACTGTTCAAAGTGGGCATTGAACTTTCTCACTTATACCATATTGCTATTTCTACTTGAAGCTCTGCAAATATTTTCTTGATCTATAGGTGCACTGATTGGGTGAGTGTATATTTGTGCTGTTGTATAGTATTTTTCCTCATTCTTTCTAACAGTGGATGACTCAGGTCAATTTCATCTTGCATATGTAGAGCTCTCCTTTAGTTTCATGGACTTTGCAATCCCTTTCTTTCCACATCGCAGTTCAGATAGTTTGCCAGTACTACACAGAACTCTTAATAGGGTTCCAATTTCGTTATAAGAAGGAGTATACTTTACATTGTGTTCAACCACCAGAATTTTCTGTCCAAAGTACAGCTTCAGTCTTTCATGTTTTTGTTCCATCTTTTCCTTTAAAAACCTTGTACTCAAACCTCAAATTTCCTTGAGGTACTGAAGGTATTGAAGAGGGGTCCTTGGGGCTGGAGAGGTGGCTCAGGGGTTAAGCCTCCGCCTTGCAGGCGGAAGGTCCTGAGTTCGGATCCCAGATCCCACTGATCCCACTTATAGACGCCAGGCGGAAGCGGGGGCGGCCTACGCTTCTGGCCCTGGTAGGGCGGAGCCTGTGAATCCCGAGGCAGGAGGTGGAGGCGTCCATGGTGGTTCGCGAATTCGTCCGTGGTTCTACACATACACGTACACAGACACACACACAGACACACACACGCGTGCACACATACACACGCATATGCACACAGTTGAATAAATAATAATAATAATAAAAAAAAGCATGAAGAGGGGTCCTTATTCTGTCACACCTCTACCCAAAGTGTCCTTTTCCATTAAATTTAACAGAAAGTCTTGGCCCCTATCTTTGCCAGCCCCCATTGTCAAGCTGACTTTGAAGGACTGAGCTCTCCCCTCTTCTTTTGGTGGAATAGAGGGACCATCACAGAGGATCCCAGGATTTGCCTCAGAAATTTGTTTTCACATCATTCTGGAGGTTACAGTTACAAGATTGAAGTGTTACAGGGGCTTTAGAATCACCACGGAAACAAATCAGTGGGCATGTTTATGAGGGATTTGGGTTACAAGAAAAATACTGATGAATGCCATTTTAAAAAATGTTTGATGAACTACAAACTGCAAAAGAGAGCTGATATTCTCCAGAGAACTGAAGTCCAGACATTTTAGAAGGGATCCCAGACAGTATTAGAAGAAAACTGAGGGGCAACATCTGTCTGTCTTTCCTTCCTGATGGAGGATACAAGACTGCCTGCCTTTCCCTCCTATTTCATACCTTCCCTGCCATGATGGATGTGATAGTTAAGCCTGGGGGTCAACTTGACACACCCAGTATTAACTAAGCTGGGCTGAGACGACGTCTGGAAAGGATTAACTGAGACTACTTGAAAGGATTATGCACGCCCCAGATCCTATCAGAACTCCAGAGTTCTCAAAGGATTCTCCCAGTACTGCATCATATAAAAAGGAGCCACCAAGGAGAACGGATGCCTTCTTGCAGCAGTGCTAGGGATTGTTCTTCCTTCCGGCTGCCCAGTTTCTTCGACCTTCTAGCCTTCCACTAGACTAAGACTCTAGAAGTTCTTCAGCCTTCAGCCATCACCCACTTAACTACTGAACTGAGCTGCTAGTTACTGGCAGCCATCGTTGGAACTACCTTGGCTACTGGAAGCCTTCATTAGAACTACCTTGGCTACTGACAGCCTTCACTGGACTACCTCGGCCATATCTGTAAGCCAACTCAATAAATTCCCTATATATATTTTATATGTATATATATATATATATATATAGTATGTATGTATGTATGTATATATATATTCATTCTGTGAATTCCGTGACTCTAGAGAACCCTAACTAATACAATGGAATATATCCCCTTTAATCATAAGCCAACATATCCCCTTTTTCCCATAACTTGCTTTGGTTGGGTATTTTATCATGGTTGCAGGTAAAGTAGCTAATGCATTTTCTTTACAACTTTCATAAAGATATCAAATGCATTCAGCTGTTGGTGGTGGTGGTGGGGTGATTTGGATGAAGAAGGGGAAGAAAACTGAGTAAAGTTAGTTGTGGGAAAAACCATTTGCATGTCAGGAGCCCTTTTCATGGCACCATTTTATCAGTGAATAACCACAAGCAATGTAGGTACTTGTCTGGGATGAAGATTGGGGGCAGAAGGAAGGAGAAACCAAACAAGAAGCAGATCACAGATCGGTGGGATCCTATGAAGCAGGTGAAGTTATTTGGACTCCACTGTGCTCCGCTGTCACTCTGTTCTCTCTCACCATTCACAGGCACAGTGATAGCAAATCAGTGTAGGAGCAACTTCACAAGTTTGAAAAAAGAAATGCCTTAGCTTGAAGTTCATACTTAAAAATATAAAGAAAAATCCATCTTTGAGTTATGTCAAGAAGACAAAACATTTCAAGATTTTTAAATAATTGAAACTATATAAATTGCTGAACTTCAGTTCTCTGGAGAACTTCAGCTGTCTTTTGCAGTTTGTAATCCATTAAACATTTTTTAAAATGGCATTTATCAGTATTTTTCTTATAGCCCAAGCAACTTCTTTTCACTTAAAATGCAAACATGACCCATATTGATTAGAGCATTCTTTCCCCAAAAGGTACTTTGTTTTAATTTGATCTGTCTTTCACAACCTAGCTTAACCATTTTAGAAATGTCCTTTTAAAATAAAAAGGCTACATGGTTAGACAATGTTGAAAGATTTTTGTTATTCAATGACATGTATAAAAGGCACCTTGGTGAAATTTGTATGTCAAATTGTATCATGTACTTTTTTCCCTTAACAATTTAAGTATCAAAATGTTAATAAATAAAATCTAAATTCCAAACAAGTAATGCCAGTGTGACTATACATATCTGTACATTTCTATATGTTAAGAGACATTCTGTTTTATTTCAACAGTGAACATGTAAAATATTAAGGTAGAAATGAATAATAATAATAAAAGAGAAGAAAGGTCAACATTTTTTAACATATAAACCATTCTAAATGTTTTAAAGGTAAAATTTTATGTAATATTTTTACTTTTCCTGTTGTTATGATAAAATATCTGACAAACGAGAGTTTAGGAAGAATTTGTTTAACTTGCAGTTCAAGGGTCTAATCTGTTATGGCAAAGAAATCATGGCAGCAGGAACCTCAGGTAGGGGTCACATTACATCCACACACAGGAAGCCCAGATTATTTCACTGAAGGGATCATAATTTGATAGGCTTATTGGGAGATGGTCAAAGCAGAGGCTTGGTGGTTGGGAAGTAGATCACTAGGGATACATGTCATTGAAGGGTGTCTTGCGCCTGTCCCCTCCCTGACTTTCTCCTCTTGTCTGGCACAAGGGGAGTTGTTTTGTTCTTCCTCTTGCTTCCCATCATGATGCCGATGCCGTCTCTCACAACGCCCAGGCTCAGAAGCAGCAGAGATAAGTGACCATGGACTATGATCTCTGAAACCAGGAGCCCTAATAATTTCTTTTGCCTTTAATTGTTTGTCTCAGGTATTTGTCACAGAGAGGAAAAATCTCACAAACCGAGGCATGCTCAGAGAAATGGGAACAGTATAGCAAATAGGCTTAGAGAAGAAAACCCCAGAAAACAGGACTCCTGGCTCCTAGCACTGAGCCCTTTTTCACAGGGTTAAAGTTCCTTTTTTGAGGGGGGAGGTGTGTGTGTGTGAGTCAGAGGGTACTGTGTGTGCCTGTAGAGGCCCAAGGGTGACTTCGAGAATCACTCTAGATTGTTCTACTTCCTCTTTGCTTCTTCGTTTTGGAGTTTCCAAGGCTTTGCCTACCGGGGTCGGAAGTACAGGTCACAGCCATTTCTGCCTGGCATTTTTACGTGGGGTCCATGTTCCCAACACAGAACCTTCTGCTTGTGAGGCAGAGGCTTAACCCCTGAGCCATTTCTCCAGCCCCTTAAGTCCGATTTTAGAGTCCTTTTATATAAAAAATAAGTTTCCTGGATATAAATTCCTATGAAATACTTCTTGTCTGTATCCCTGGGCATGAAATTGTCTGTATCCCTGGGCATGAAAGGGTGTTTTTTTCTTTGTCCTGACACAGTTGTGTTATTTAGCGATTTCTTTTTCTGATTTCTTTCTCCTGTTAATAATTGACAGGACAGCTAAGTTTTCCAAAATTTTCAGGCTTGGTTTTTCTAAAAGGAGTCACAAAGAAGTTGAATCTATGGTTTTTATGCCATCTCTACCCATGGGCCTTTGGGGGATACTTTGGTTTTTAATATTCCTGGAGAAAAGTTGGGGACATGAGGAAATGTAAGTGACACAAAACATCTTCATTTATAATACAAGGCATTTGTGACAAGTACAAAACAGTAATTTTAACAGACTGTGTTAATTGAAAATAACTGTCTCCTTTTTAGAGTGCCACATGGTTAGCTGTTATCTCTGAGCGAGAATATCATGGCAACATTTTGATTTGTTGAGTGGTAAAGAACAAGACAGCTCTTATGGGACTGGTGCATATAAAAAGTTAACATAAGTTATTTTTCAAACTTGTGTTCATCAAAAGACATAAAATCAAAATAATGAGCTATCTCAGTAGTTAGATTCGTTTGTATTTTGTGCCTAGTTTTCTTTGTGTTTCTTGTGGTCTTGAGACAGTTAAACCAGAGCTACTTGGAGGTTTCTTCTTATCCCATGATTTGAAAATGTCCTGTATATCAGACATAATGGCAGACACCTGTCACCATAACCCTTGTGGCTGAAGTAGAAATTTCACAGCTTAGGCCACCCAGGGCCACATAGCAGGACAAAACAGAAGAAAACAAAACAAAAGTGGAACTAGACTGAACAACATTAAGGTCTCAAGTAATCCTAAAACTATGAAAGTTGTTAATCCTTAGATTTTTCTGATTTTGCAATTCTTAATAAGGTTAGCATCAATTCTCAAAACAGACTGTTCAATTTCAGTTAATTTTATATTGTGCTAGTTCTGTGGCTCAGGACAAGTTTATAGCAATTTGCATATCTTAAAGTGGGGAGAAATGCAACCTGATTGTATCTTCTGGGTAGGACAGGCCACAGTATCCATGAAGCCACTATAAATAGCTAAATCTTCTTCCATGAAACCTTCACAAGATTCGCATATCAACACGACATCATGAAAGGGGGAAGACCTCAACAGATACCACACCTCCCTCAGAAATTAATGAAGGTTGATATTGGATGAAGGAGAAAAGGAGGTACTTGCCCCAATGTTATACCTACTGGTATATCATTCTTGTTCCAATAAGCACCCACACTTGTCATTAATAGTAACTCAGTTGGAACTTCCTAAGCCACACACGCAGAAGTTCTTGCAAGCAGCAGAGAAACTGGTAGGGAGAAAGAAAGTTTACAATATCAGAAAGCAGGGGGGTTGGGATTGGGTAATTAAGGGTGAAAATGACATGAATTCATGTGCAAATCCTTAAAAGAATATGAATAACTTTCAAAAATGAGAACAATATTGAGACTTTTCTTTCTGAGCAGATGTAGCAACCAAGGTGACTTAATTGCTAGCAAACTAATATTATTGTTACTGAAGACCTGCTGATTGCTAAAGACTTTAAAAATGTTTAAATGTTGTCAGGTGCCTATGACCTACACCCCTATTCTGTTGGGACACTTAGTCACTGTGCCCTTTGGGTCAGTACATGCTTTTCTTCTGTGTGGTAGTATATGCAGCTGTCATTCAAATTAGACTCCTTTGTGATAAAGTATTTTTGATGGTTATACTTGTAAGTTTTTGCTTAAAACAGTGAAGAACATTTTACACTTTAAAATTTGTATTTTAATGCAGTTTCAGTTCCATTTTTGCGTAACTTCCATAAAAAGACAGAGTCAAGGGAGCAGCCATGCTTGAACAATATTTGTAATTTATTATACACATTCGAGAGAACCCTGAATATAAAGTCCTGCCTCACATGCTCATAAGCCATGTGACCTTGATCACATTCAAATTCCTTTGAATTGTGTGTAAAACAGGGATCATAATATTATGTAGGACATCATTAACTTCCATAGAAGTTCCGTAGCTTCTGATGTGTAACTACTCAATCACTATTCTTGCAGTTACTGATGTACAATACCACTGTTCTCCTTCTGATTACTCAAGAACTTCCATCACTACCTCAATTTCTAGATACCTTCACCCAGCTCACTAGTGTCATGTGTCTATCTTATTCCACTCACTAATATAATACTATTTCTAGGATCACTTCCTTTCAACTTACTTAGTAAATGCCTATTTTTTGATGACAAGCATACTGGGTGGTTTATTAATTATTCCTTTAATGCTTCATATAAGAATATAGTGAATTTATGATATCTTCATGCTTTAATCCCCATCCCATCTTCCTTCCCCTTCCCACTACAGCTCTTCTTCCCTTGTTTTTGTTCTTGTTTTTGCTTTTGAACTGTTTTTTTTTTTTAATGAGTGGCCCATTGTGCTACATTTGGTTTGTCTTTGATGGCATGTGCCTGAGCACTTGATGAGAGTGAACTGTGTATCAGTGGGTACAACTCTAATGTAAGCATCTCTCCCACCATCAGGGTCAATCTTTCAGTCTCTCAGGAAGGCATGGGACCACTTGAGTTCTCTGCCCTTTCATAGCAACATGTTCATAGGACAAATCCTGGGTAAGTCTTATGGAGACGTATTTTTACTTAGCTTCAACACAGCTCGGCATAAAATATACTATCACAGATGCATTATTTTTGTCTCAAAAAGTCTAGTGATTTTGCCTTACTCATCCATCAGGCATCAGAAATGACATTCAATGACTCAGGCTTATTTTATTTTATTTTTCTTCAGTGGTGAAAAAAAGTGAGTCATTTACATGTTCTAGTCAACCTTATGACGTCCTCCTTGGGTCCAGTAAGCCACAAGAAGTATTATTACTGTTTTTCTAAATGTAAGTCAGACTTTCAGTTCTGTTTCTCAAGCCTTAATTACAAGTTATATCTTCTTAGAAACTATGCTGAATTCATCATATCATGAAATAGTACATTTTACAGTATCATTTCTAAGTTATGGCTATTTGACTATCAAATGAGAAAAAACATATCAAAGAATAAAATATTTGTTCTGTTAGTGCACTGACCCTTTTCTTTTTCTGTTTCAACAGATACATCATTTCAGTTCCAAAAGCTTTCCGGGTTGGAACATCTGAGAATATTATGATTCAAGCTTATGGACATACTGAAGCATTTGATGCAATGATCTTTATATAAACTATCCTGATCAAAAATTTAACTACTCTTTGGACTCTGTTACCTTATCCCCAGAAAATAAATTCCAAAACTCTGCAATCTTAACAGCATGTATGCATCTTTTATTTGTTTTAAATATGTGGAATGTTTTGATAAAATATGAGCAATTTGAATAACATAGATATTGGATCATTGCTATCATTCTATCATTGTGCAGTTATTAGATGATTATACATCAGCATTTCTAATCTGAATGAGACAATGGTAAACAGAACAATATGCTTGTTTTTTGAGTTGTATATACAAATAATGCTCTTTTATTCAGGTGTAGGTGTGGGTGTCTACATGTGTGTGGGTATGTGTAGAAATGGCACTGTATATGTCTGTGGAGGCCCAAAAGTGACTTCAGGAATCATCTTGCATTGCTCTACCCCCCTTATTGTTTCTCAGTCTTTACCTTCTAAGGCTGAGGCCATTTCTACTTGGCATTTTTATGTGGGATCTGGGATCCAAACAAAAGAAAATTATCACTACAAACAAATAGAAAATATTTTATTTTTTAAAAGGGACATGTATGTGTGAACCATGTTTGAGAAACATCCATCTAAATCAAGTTTAATCAGATATGGGAATTATTTCATCAGTATTTCAAGAGTAAATGCTATAATATCTTTTGTTGAGGATTAAGGCAGAGTTGATTAGGGGAAAGAAAGAATGGAATTCATGGACTCCAGACATGGAGTACCATGAGGGGCAGGGGCGCCCTGGAGAACTCATGGACTCCAGACATGGAATCCATGAGGGACAAGGAGCTGGAAAAGAACTCATGGACTCTTTGCTTTAATATCTTCAGAAATGTTCCCATTTATTAGATTTTTTGAAAGTTAAATTTAATTTTCCCAATGTACTTTTTACCATAGACATTCTGATCTAACATAAATTTGCCACTGGCCATGATTGACTTCAAATTTCAATCAGTTAAATGTCACTGATGGAACCCTTCAATTCCTCAGTTGCACTAGCTATGCTGTAAGTGCTTGAGTGCCTGCAGTGAATACTGAATTGGACAGCATAGCTAACAGCCATGTACAACATCACAGGAAATTCTATTGAACAGTGCTTAGATCACTTATTGAGGTTAGCGAGGGTGAGAATATCACAAACATTACAAGTTCTTAATTTTATCTCAACATTATGAAGCATCTTTTTTGCCTCATATTTTAGGTTGTGCCATGGTCTTATCTGTAAGTCCACTGACTAGAATATCATATTTATATTATTGTATGTTACACCTTCCATGAATCATCTTTGTTCTGTGGTTTGTTTCTTAAAAGTACAGAAAGAACTTAAAGATACTTGGAAAACACATAAGTGTAGAAATTTATAGACCTTTACTGTTTCCAAAATTTCTACAATATTCTCTCATGAATTTCACAGTAATTAGTTATAATGATGACTCTTATTCCATGTTTCCAAAGCCTAAATTTCATAGAAGCATCTCCCCTTTTATTACATGTGCTAATGTAGAAATTCCTGTATCACTAAATGAAAGGTATAAATGCAATTTTAAATTCACAAGCATGTGATATATTCCAAGTCTCCACACCAACAGTCAGGATATTTTATAGAGAGAATGGAGAACTGTTAATTAATTCAGAATCTGATCAAATGAAAATTTCTTGTGGGCTTCTATTATATTGGTGTCACTAAATCTAAAAATAATTTAGGGAATATGGGACCAAAAGAATTTTCTACTGTTTAAAGCTGAATTCTCATTATGATATTAGGCAGTTAAGGACTTCTGGGCAAATTGATTTACTCTAGAACCACTTTTTATTTGATGACTCGTTGGCTTTTTGAGATAGATTCTTGCCATGTAGCCCAGGCTGGCTCATGATCTCAGAAAGGCATTAACTCATAATATTTCTTCTTCAACTTCCAGAGTGTTGGTCTGTACCATGCTTTAAATGATACCATATACAAGCTCATCTTGTGCTTCTAATGAGATATTGTTGGATTCAGTAAGTCAGTCTGCTCGATAAGCCTAGAATTACCCTTTCCTCAGCAGCATTTTCTTTTGCAGATAGACACCAAACAACTGTCTGAAGGACAAAGCTCAGCTTCATATGTGTATCTGGAAGTTGTATCAAAGAATTTTTCTCAATTGAAAACAATGCCAATAACCTATGACAATGGATCTCTTTTAATTGAAACAGACAAACCTGTTTACACTTGCAAATCAATCAGGTATAGTACAAGACATTTATTCATTTATTAGAAAATCAATACTATGGGGGGAGGGAGGGAACTGGTAAAAAATTTTAAAATGTATAATTAAATTTTTAATAAAAAAAAGAAAAAAAAAGAAAATCAATACTATGTCGTAGAACTTTTGACACATCAAATTGAGTAAATGCAGGTTGGTTTCTATCTTTCTCAAAAGAGATTCAATTGGTAAGGATAATTATACTTTCAAATTGCATCTTGATTTTTAATTTACAGAGGAATTTTCAAATATATTGCATTTTCAAAATTATATTATCCTACTTATCAGTTATATGATTCATTAGTTAAACATGTAAAATCACTTTTGTAATGGGAAAATAATTTATTATAAAATCATAGTTGAAAAATATTTCTTGGACCCTGAACATAATCATTAAATTGGGAAAAAAATCGAATCTGAGAGACTGGATGTTTCTATGAGAATAAACTACAGAGAAATGTGCAGATATTAATTTATAAAAGTATTGATATAAGAAAGTTTTTGTGATTATTCTGTGAGAGGGGGAAGAGTGGAATAACTAGTAAAAATAACCTGTGATTGAGGGATGACTGTATTACTGTTAATTCAATGAACTGTAAAATAAAAAGACATAGAAAAATGTGAGTGTGATCACATGTTTGCAAAGTCTTTACCTACTCCCACTTTCTATCTTTGGCTTTGTTCAAATCAAAGTTGGGATTATCAGATGTATGTGTGGTAGGAGAAGCTAAGATGTTTTATGAATTATACTGTTGGAGGAAAGACCAGCATATTTTCTTGAAGATCCTTGAACACAGTAGGTATTTACTCATTTGGCTGGTGTAATGATAGCTATAATGAGATGGAATGGGACTGATTGATTATCATGTCAGCAGGAGCAGGAAGGAATAAACAGGCTGAGGATGTAGCTACCAACTTAATAGGATGTCATTGCCAGATCACACTATTGCCAGACAAAAGGCCCTTCTCATAAAAATATTTTAAAGTGCTTTGGTTTGTATTTTATTTACTTACATATTTGTTTACTTATTTATTAGAGATATAGAAAGTAGGAGAGAGAGACAGAGAGACAGAGAGAGATAGAGACAGAGAAGTATACATATCATGGAATACATAGAGACATCAAAGGGCAACTTTTGGAAGTCAGTTCTCTCCTTCCACCATATGGGTTACAAAAATCAAACTTAGTTCACCAAGTTTTTGTGCCATGTCACTGGCCCAGCAAGGTAGTTCTTCATTCTTATAATGTTTATGGTAATATTCTTCAAGGATCTTCATATTAAATAAAGCAACTATGGATTTTTTAATATATTATTCTGAAGATTCTTGAAGGATTGTATAAAAAACTGCCTTTTTACAAAAAGAGCCAATTTGAGAACTTATTTTCCAAAGTATATGCTTTCTAGATTAAATTTTATGCCAAAATCTTCAATCCTACTATAAGACAGTATATGTTTATGCTGACGTACAACCTACATTAGATGTCACTACTTTGCTTTTGTAAAATTCTTGATAAATAATTTCAAGATATAACTAATGGAGTCGGAGAGGTGGCTGAGGGGTTAAGCCTCTGCCTTGCAGGCGGAAGGTCCTGAGTTCGGATCCTAGACCCCACGTATACACGCCTGGCAGAAGCGGGGGGGGGTGGGAGGGGGCAACCTGCGTTTCTGGTCCTGGTAGGGCGGAGCCTGTGAACCCCGGGGCAGAGTAAACAAGGAAGAGGTGGAGGCGTCCATGATGGTTCCCAATTTCGTCTGTGGTTCTGCACACACACATACATACATACACACACACACACACACACACACACACACACATGCATACAGGCACAATTGAATAAAATAATAAAAATAATAAAAAAAGTTTAAAAAAAGATATAACTAATATTTTACTATGGATGTGTTTCTATAAAGTTGTACATAAGCTTTTTTTTTGACTGTGAGTATGATTTAATATGATTTTATTATATTATATAATTAGACATCTTTCTTAGTATGTATTTCCCAAATGACAAAAGTAGAAATAGTGGAATGAAATATACAAAAATATTTTTTAGATTAAAAAGTATTATACACTTGCTAAACATGATTACAAAAAATAGTCTTGCTTTGTACTAAGATACAAGGGATTCTGCTGAGTGGGCCTATATATGAGTGACTTAAGTCTGTTGAGAGATATCGACCTTGGACTGATGTCATCTCAGCTTCAGCACATTCTTCTAAATAATTCCCGTGAATTACATAATATGATACCACAACATGCATTTCATTTTGTCATGAAAATCCAAATAGTTTCATCATTAGTCGAATGCTACACTTCTTTTTTTTATTTAAACCTTTGCAATTTTATTTTTTGAAATATTTTATTTTATTTGTTTATTTATTTGAGAGAGGAGAGAAAGAGAGAGAATGTACATAATATGCCATAGCACATGAATGCAAATCAGTTTTCTCCTTCCATAATGTGGTCTTCCAGGGATCAAATTCAGGTTTCCTGATTTGTGAGCAGGTGCCTTATGCATCAACCCATTGGTCCAATCAGCAATACTTTGGATTTTATAAAGATGATTCATTTATCTAGAAGTTGGTATCATATACCTTATTTCTATCTTGGCATTTGTGGCTATAATGATACAGAATTTTCACAGTTTGTTTTCTGAACATTTCTTTTTTTTTTAAGCTAACTTATTTATTTTTTTCTACTTTTTTTGTTAAAACTGTAATTATACATTTTAAAATTTTTTTACCAGTTCCCTCCCTCCCCCCTCCTCCCCCCGAACCCCATCCTCCCCCTCCCCATCCCCCAGTGCCTCACCCCCCAATTCCCAGAGAGTCCTTTATTGTGTATGCCTGACTCTCCACTGGGTCCTCCTCTCCAATGACATATAAGGACCCAGTGGCATTTCCATAAGCCCTTTCTCTTGTTCCCCTTAAGCATAAGATCACTACTACTGGCTGTCAATCCCTTGCCTCCAGGGATCTCGGTGCCCTTAACAGATGCTAGACTTTATGAGGGCAACAGTGCGCTGGACATTGCGCAGGGCATGCAAAGTCCTATTACGATTGCTTTGGACCCAACTATTGTTGAGAATCTTGCAAATCGTTGTTCCTCCCATCCTTTTGCTCTTACAATCTTACCGCCCCCTCTTCCGCAAATGTCCCTGAGCTCCAGGATGGAGAGAGATTAGGCTGGCCTAGTTCTATGTGATTGATATAGAGTCTCTGAAGTTCTGGATTGTGGTTTGTTGATTTTCTTTTGCAGGTTTGCTGCTCCTGCAATGCCCTTCACTCCATCCTGCTGGGCACTGTATGTCATCCCCTGGCCAGAGACAAAAAGCTGTTAAACTGGACTCTTGTTATAATAGCACATTCAAGGGTAAATGTAATAAAAGTAGGAAACCTCAGTGAGGGAGGGGTCCATCACCCATTTGCAAAATGATTACTTTTTATCTGCTAGACTATATGCCCTCCCATTCTGGTGAGATCAAGAAAGAACGTCTGTGAACTTAACCAGGTTTCTCATTACTTACTTGCAGACCTTGATGGAGGCCTATTTTCTCCGCTGTAACATGGTCCCCTCTCTCCTTGTTTCTGGTGTGGCCCTCCTACCCCATCTCTCTTGTTCATAATCTTTGCAATTACTGTGTTACATAAGTTTACTTTTGAGTGTCTCAATGTGGGCCTGGGTGAATTTGGTACTAGGAGCCACGTATTAGGGAGTACATATGGCGCTTAATTTTCGGGGTTTGGGATACTTCACTTAATATAATTGTTTCTAATGACATCCATTTCCCAGCAAATTCCAGTAATTCATCATTTTTGATGGCTGAGTAGTACTCCATTGTATAGATGTACCACAGTTTCCTTATCCACTCGTCAACTGTTGGACATTTGGGCTGATTCCATGACTTTCCTATTGTAAACAGTGCTGCTATGAACATGGTCGTGCTTGTGCTATCGAGGCGAACCTCTGCTGCATGGGGGGTTATTCCCAAAAGTGGGATAGCAGGGTCATATGGCATTTCAATCTTTAATTTCTTTAAGAATCTCCAGACGGCTCGCCAGAGTGGCTGTGTGAGCCTGCATTCCTACCAGCAATGTAGAAGAGTTCCTCTCTCTCCACATCCTCTCCAGCATTTGTCGTTGTTTGTATTGTGGATTTTTGCTATCCTGGGGTGAGATGATATCTCAGGGAAGTTTTGATTTGCATTTCCCTGATGGTTAAGGAAGTGGAGCATTTTTTCAGATATTTGTTAGACATTTTAATTTCATCCCTGGTAAAGTTTCTTTTAAGTTCCAGGGCCCATTTTTTAACTGAGCCATTGTTTTCCTTGGAGTTTAGTTTTCTAAGTTCTTTGTGCACTCTGGACAGTAGAGCTCTGTCAGATATGTGGTTAGTGAAGATTTTCTCCCATTCTGTGGGTTGCCTTTGAGCTCATGTTACAATCTCTTTATCTGAACAGAAGCTCTTTAATTTCACAAGATCCCAACTGTTGAGAGTTGGTAGCAGTGACTGTGCCATTGGATGTCTGTTTAGGAACTGTTGGCCTAGCCCAATCAGCTCGAGGGAGTTCCCTATCCTTTCAACTATGGTTTTTAAAGTCTCTGGCCTTAAATCAAGGTCCTTGATCCATTTGGAATTAAGTCTTGTACATGGTGACAAGTACGGGTCCAGCTTTAATCTTCTGCATGTGGAGATCCAGTTTTGCCAGCACCATTTGTTGAAGATGCTGTTCTTTTTCCATTGGATTCTTTGGGCCCCTTTGTCAAAGACCAAATGGCTGTACTTTGTGGGCTTATATCTGGGTCTTCAACCCTTATCCATTGATCTGTGTGTCTATTTTGGAGCCAGTACCAGGCAGTTTTTATAACTATGGATTTGTAGTATAGACTAAGGTTTGGTATGGTAATACCTCCAGCAGTGTTTTTGTTACTCAGAATTGTCTTTGCTATCCTGGGTCTTTTGTGCCTCCATATGAATTTTGAGATTATTTGGTCAACTTCTTTAAAGAATTGCTTTGGGATTTTAATTGGTATAGCATTGAATTTGTATATTGCCTTTGGTAGGATGGTCATTTTTACAATGTTGATTCTACCAATCCAGGAACATGGGAGGTCTTTCCACCTTCTGGTGTCTTCTGCTATTTCTTTCTTTAGGGTTTTAAAGTTTTCATTGTAAAGGTCTTTTACCTCCTTAGTTAGGTTCATACCAAGGTATTTCATTTTTTTAGGGGCTATAGTAAATGGTATTGTTTCTCTCAAGGCTTTTTCACTTCTTTCATTCTGGGCATATAGGAAGGCCTCTGATTTTTGCACATTTGTTTTGTATCCTGCCACCCTGCTGAACTTCTCAATTAGTTCCAGGAGCTTCCTGGTGGAGTTTTTGGGATCACTCAGGTATAAGATCATGTCATCTGCAAAACAGAGTAGCTTGACTTCTTCCTTGCCGATTTGAATCCCTCTTATGTCCCTTTCTTGTCTTATGGCTTTAGCTAAGACTTCAAGTACAATATTGAATAGAAGTGGTGAGAGTGGACAGCCTTGTCTAGTTCCTGATCGAAGTAGGAATGCTTCTAATTGTTCCCCATTGAGCATAATCCTTGCTGTGGGCTTGTTGTATACAGCTTTTATTATATTGATAAAGGTTCCTTCCATTCCTACAGTCTCTAGCATTTTGATCATAAAAGGCTGTTGGATCTTGTCAAAGGCTTTTTCTGCATCTATCGAGAGTATCATGTGGTCATGGACTTTGGACTGGTTTACATGATGAATTACATTTATTGATTTGCGTATGTTGAACCAACCTTGTGTGCCGGGGATGAAGCCTACTTGGTCCCCGTGACTGATCTTTTTGATATGTTTTTGAATCCGATTTGCTAAGACTTTGTTGAGACTCTTTGCATCTGTGTTCATCAGAGAGATCAGCCTATAGTTTTCTTTTTTAAGTGAATCTTTATTAGGTTTTGGGATTAAGACAATATTAGCTTCATAGAAGGAATTTGGTAGTGTTCCTTCCTTTGCTATTTGATGGAACAGTTTAAGGAGTATTGGTGTTATTAACTCCTTAAATGTCTGGTAGAATTCTGTGCTGAACCCATCTGGCCCAGGACATTTTTTGGTGGGAAGATTCGAGATTACTTCTTCAATTTCCTTGTATGTTATAGGACTATTTAAATAATTCACAACTTCCTGATTCAATTTAGGTAGGTTGTGTTTACTTAGAAATTCATCCATCTCTTTTGTGTTGTCAAACTTCACAGAGTATAAGTTTTTGAAATATGATGTTATAATTCTCTGGATTTCTTGGGTATCAGTAGTGATAACTCCATGTTCATTTCCAATTTTGTTAATTTGGGTTTTCTCTCTCTTGCTTTTGGTTAATTTAGCTAGGGGTGTATCAATTTTATTGATTTTTTTCAAAGAACCAGCTTTTTGATTGGTTGATTTTTTCTATCATTTTCTTAATCTCGATTTCAGATATTTCTCCCCTTATTTTGCTAATCTCCTCTCTTCTACTACTTTTGGGATCAGATTGCTCTAGTTTCTCTAAAGCTTTAAGCTGCATTGTTAGGTTGTTTATTTCTGATGTTTCCATTTTTTGATGTAGGCATTAAGAGCTATGAACTTACCTCTTAGAACAGCTTTCATTGTGTCCCAGAGATTTTGGTAAGTTGTATTTTCGTTATCATTCACTTTCAGGAAATCTTTTTGTTTTTTTTTTTTTTAAATTTAATTATACATTTTAAAATTTTTTTACCAGTTCCCTCCCTCCCCCTCCTCCCCCCGAACTCCCTCCTCCCCCTCCCCATCCCCCAGTGCCTCCCCCCCAATTCCCAGAGAGTCCTTTATTGTGTACGCCTAACTCTCCACTGGGTCCTCCTCTCCGATGACATATAAGGTTCAGGAAATCTTGAATTTCCTTTTTAATTTCTTCCTGAATCCAGTTCTCATTCAGCATCATATTGTTAGGTTTCCAGGAGTTAGTGTATTTTCTCTTGTTTGATGTGTTGTGGATGTCCAGCTTTAGGCCGTGGTGGTCTGATAGGGCACAGGTTAGAATGTCAACTTTTTTGTATATGTGTAGATTCGTTTTGTGGCCCAATATGTGATCTATTTTGGAGAAAGTTCCGTGTGCTGCTGAGAAAAATGTGTATTCTTTGGTACGTGGGTGAAAAGTTCGATAGAGATCTGTAAGGTCCATTTCTTTCAGGGTTTGATTAAGCTCCAAAGTGTCTCTGTTAAGCTTTTGACCTGTTGATCTATCCCATGTCGAGAGGGCGGTGTTGAAGTCCCCAAGAATTATCGTTTGGGGGTTGATTTCTTGCTTTAGATGCTGTAGGGTTTTCTTAATGAGTGTGGAGGGGCCCGTATTGGGTGCATATATGTTCAGTATTGTGAAGTCTTCCTGGTGAATTGTACCTGTGACTAAAATGTAGTATCCATCCGTGTCTCTTATAATTTTCTTTGGTTTGAAGTCCACTTTGTCTGATAACATAATGGCTACCCCTGCCTGTTTTCTGCTTCCATTAGCTTGTAGAATTGTTGACCAGCCTTTTATTTTTAGAGCGTGCCTATCTTTTGTGGTGAGATGGGTTTCCTGCAGGCAGCAGATTGATGGATTGTGATTTTTAATCCAAGTTTGTAATCTGTGTCTCTTGATCGGTGAATTAATTCCATTAACATTTAGTGTTATAATGGAGAAACTATTTTTAATTCTAGACATTTATTATGTTTAGTAGTTTTTATAAGTATATTGCTTCGCTTTTAATGGTGTTATATTTGCCTTCTGTTCTCCTGGATATGCCTGTTTTTTTCTTCACGCTTGAGTATCATTTCTAGCATTTTTTGAAGGCCTGGTTTGGTGGACATGTATCCCTTCAAGTTGTCTTTGTGCTGGAAAGTTTTTCTTTCTCCCTCGATCATGACTGATAGTTTTGCAGGGTAAATCAGCCTGGGTTGGCATTTTTGCTCATTCAATACTTGAAGTATGTCTCTCCAAACTCTTCTTGCTTTTACTGTTTCGACTGAGAAGTCATTTGTTATTTTAATAGGTTTACCTTTAAAAGTGACTTGTTTTTTCTCCCTTGAAGCTCTCAGCACCAGTTCTTTATCTTGAATGTGGAGTGTTTTAACTATTATTTGCTGTGGTGTGCTTCTGTTTTGGTCGTATCTGTTTGGGGTGTGGAATGCCTCTTGTATATGGATGGGCCTCTCTTTTTTTAGATGAGGAAAGTTTTCCTTGATGATCGTTTGAAAAATTTCCTCAGGGGTGGTATTTTGAGATTCTTGCTCTGGTATTCCATGAATACGCATGTTAGGCTTCTTCAGGGTGTCCCATATCTCTTGGATATTTCTCTCAAGTATCTTTTTGGCTTTAACTACCTCTTCCATTGAGCTGGTTAGTACTCCCACTTTATCTTCAAGGTCTGAAATTCTGTTTTCTGCTTTCGTTAGTTCTGTTGATAAGACTCTGTAGAGTTCTGGGTTGAAGATAACTTGTCTTGTAGCTCAGTTTTAAACTCTGCTTGAGTCTGTTTTAACTGCTCTATGCCAGTTTTTGTTTCTTGCACTGTTTTTCTCAACTCCT
Source organism: Typhlomys cinereus (assembly GCA_023101885.1). Lineage (NCBI taxonomy): Eukaryota > Metazoa > Chordata > Mammalia > Rodentia > Platacanthomyidae > Typhlomys > Typhlomys cinereus. The sequence goes on from JALPQD010000023.1 coordinate 12,364,895, forward strand.
CCAGATGTCTGTTGTGTTCCTCTTCAAAGCGATTGATTTGATTATGTAATTCCTCCCGGATTTCCTCTTTCATAGTATTGAACATGGTAATGATCATATTTTGAAAGTCGTTATCCCGGGTCAGGCTTTCTTGGCCTTTTTCCGTGGGTTTGTTCTGGTTGGAGTCTAACATTATGGGATTAATTTCTTCCGTGGGAAATTTGTTTACTTGAGTTTTGCTTCTCATGGATTTGCACTTTGACTTTGGCATTGTTGTTTTAACTCTTAAGATCTTTCAATTTCACTAAACTGAATTATTTGGCCTGGGGTTCTGGGGGTGGGCAGGGACAGAGCTTACCTAGCTCATGGGTGAGGCCCGGATGGACTGCGCGTGCGTCCCGACCAGCAGAGCGGGGTGGGGTGAAAAGGGAGGATGGGGGCGTCGGCGTGGAGCTATTTAACCCGAGGGCAGCTGGGACGGGGCCCGGGCGCAGGGGGAGGTCCTCCTCATCCCTCGGCCCTGAGCGTGGTTCCGGCTGGATGGCGGGAGTCGGAGCCGGGTCCCTTTGGGCTGACCTGGGGTTCTGGTGGGCGGGCGCGGCTGGGGCTTACCTAGAGTCGCGGGTGAGGCCCGGCTGGACCGCGCACGCGCGTCCTGACCGGCCGAGCGGGGTGGGGTGAAAGGGTACTTAACTTTTTTTGTCTATGTAAAATTTGTCTATTTTTCAACAGCTTTTGCTGACTTCCTCATTAGGATTTTAGTGTTTTCAGTGAACACCTCAAAGGTAAAAGCAGTGGTCAGCACTTCAGGTTGGTTTCTTGGCTTTTAATCACAAAGTCAATCCGATGTCAATCCACCAGAGTGTCGTCCTCTACATCATTTGAGTCAAGATCATCATCACTATCCTCCTTTCTTTTGTGGCTTTGTCTACTGTCACAATTTTGATTGTTTTCTGTATATTCTGTCTCTGGTTCTTTGTTAAAGGGAATAACGATGTCCTCTTTCTTTCCACATTTTGCACACAGGTCAAGTTTACTGGCACATGGTCTACATATTATGTGGTAAGAATCCTTTATTGTCTTTTGTAAGGACTTAACACATTTTTTATGTTGGGACAATGGTTTGTATTTGCTGAATTTTACACGCCATTCAAGAACCTCTTTACAGTGCTGACATACTCCATCATGAAGTTTTGCGTTAATTTTCTTGGTCTGGACGCTCTTATCGAACTTGTCGGTTTTTTGGGGTTTTTTTTTTTTATTATTTATTCAATTGTGCGTGTGTGTGTATGTATGTGTGCACGTGCGCGCGCGTGTGTGTGTATGTGTGTCTGTAGAACCACGGACGAATTCGGGAACCACCGTGGACACCTCCACCTCCTTCTTGTTTACTCTGCCCTGGGATTCACAGGCTCCGCCCTACCAGGACCAGAAACGCAGGCCGCCCCCGCTTCCGCCAGGCGTCTATACGTGGGTTCTGGGATCCGAACTCAGGACCTTCCGCCTGCAAGGCAGAGGCTTAACCCCTGAGCCACCTCTCCAGCCCCGAACTTGTCGTTTTTGAAAGCAAACGTGTTCTGGTGTTTCTGAGCCCGGGAGCCAGCTACGTTGCCTTTCTGAGAACTCATGACAGCTCGCCCCGCAACTCCCCACAGGCCCAGTTGTACATAAGCTTTTAAGTAACGTAAATTATGTTTAAATTCACCAGGGAAAGTTCTTTAAAAAAATCCAAGAATTATCTGAAAATGAAATAATCTTTACTAATTTATTTTTTGTTAGCTGACACATTCTTTTTTAAGTATTTTTGTGTATAGATTATACACATACTTTTAAGTGAATTTATAACATTAAATGTTTTTAAATAAGAATAAAAATTTAAATGCCTTTTATTTAATGGAGTTTTTAATGATATCAATTGTCCCTTCAGTAAAGATTAGAGTCTCCTCACTGGATGATAGCTTAAACCCTGTCACAAGAGAAACTGTTTTAACTTTCATAGTAAGTATTTTATTAGCTCACAAGTCTCATCTATAAAAGTGGATTCACACTTACGCTAACCACTAACTGTGTCACAAATGGTTACCGAACACCTATAATGGTCACATTTCACATCTATTCTTTTTTAAGCATTTTTTTAATTTTCTAGTTTTACAAATATAACAATATAACGGGTGATTGTCCCTGTTCCTTCTCCTTCCCCACTCCTTACCTCCCTCCTTCCTCTCTCACCCACCGTTTCCTCCCTTCACCAATCCATGCCCCTCCCTCCTATCTTCCTAGTCTCTGCTTGTGTGGACCCCAGGGTTTCCTTCAGGTTGTCTGCCGTAGTAGGGACTCTGGCCTCTGTGACAGATTAAGTGGCCCTTCCTTGGTTAGAAACCCTGATAGGGGTACTTCCCTTCACCTGTTTAACTCTAGCTCCTAAGAGTCCACCTGCATGTAATTATTTCTCCTGAGTTCCCTACTATGGATGGGAATGTTGATAGGTCCATCCTAGTGCAGGTCTGGTAAGGATAAGTCTCATTGCAGTAAGGGCCTGGATGCAGCAGCCCTGAGTTGAGTGGAATATCATGGTTGGCAGTGGACCACCCCACCTTTACACTCTTACAATCTTATAGCCCCCTCTTCCAGAAAATCTCTTAGAATGGTGTTGCAGTTCGCCTGGATGGTTGATGATAAATGACCATCAAACAGCTTAAGGGAACAAGGGATTTATTTTCTCTTATGAATACTGGTTACACTTCTTAGTCCAGCTTGCCAAGAGAGCACACACCAATACTATGACCGAGGGAACTGGCCACACCATCACCACATAATGGCTGAGAGAGGGACAATCCTTACTTGCCAAACCAGCATGTCTGGCCAAGTGTATACAAGGATGTCGACTCTCTTAACCAGCTCTCTGTATTTTATTCCTGGGCCTAATCACACCCACCTGGGCCTTCCCCCATCAGCCAATCTCCTGCAGGTTTGCTCTGGGCTTAACCCAAGCACTAATTCTCCACAAGTGTGCCCAGAGCTCAAACCCTGAACTGTCAAGTTGACTCCTGTGCCTAACTATGACAGATGGGAAGAGATTGGTTGGCCTTATCCCAGCTGAGCACTTTCAGGGTCACGGGTATTCTGCACTCCAGTTAGTTGTTGTCTAGTTCACTGCTCTTCCACTGCAGTAGGGTGTGTCTTGTTTGGGTGTTGATATCTTTTCTTTTTCTTTTCTTTTTTTCCATTATTTAGAGAATACTTTATTAGTTTCTGTAACCAAACCCACGTAGATAAGACCTTACTGAGATCTTTTCTAATCTAAAGATAAAATGAGAGATGTTTAGAGGGAAGTTTACTATCAGGTGTTTGTGGTTAATATTGAGGCATTTGATCCTGACTACTGCCAGATTTTTCTTGGTCCAAACTGGTTTACATTGCTGGGTGTGTGTTCCCTTTCTTTAGGGGGAAAGTGAGGGGCTAGTAAGTAAGTGGTTAATTACTTGGACATTAACCCTACTGTGGATGCTGTAAGAGTTTCTATTTGATTACATCAAACTTAATGTTTAATATTAGGATCCCCTTATAAGGGAGAATATACAGTGCCCATCTTTCTGCATCTGAGATATTTCACTCAATTTGATTTCTTCCAGCTCTATCTATCACTGTAAAATTTCATCTTTCTTGACATCTGAATTGTATTCCATTGTATATATGTACCACATTTTTATTAACCATTCATCCATCAACTATTGGACATCTAGGTGGGTTCCATTTCTTTGCTGTTGTGAAAAGGGTTGTTATGAACATGGTTATACATGTGATTCTGTCACAGGATGTATGTTCTTTGGACATATTACCAGAAGTGGTATATATGGGTCATATGGAATTTCAATTTTTAAAGCTTTTAGGAACCTCAAAATTGATCTCCAAAGAGGTTGTATGAGTTTACAATCCCACCAGAAATGTATGAGGATCCCCTTCTCCCTACATTTGTTCTCATTTGTGTTTTGGATCTTAGCCAATTTGATTAGAGTGAGATGATATCTCAGAATGGTTTTAATTTTCATTTTTCTAATGACTAGGGAGGTAGAACTTTTTAAAGATGTTTGATAAGCATTGATTCATCTCGTGAGAAGTTTCTTTTCAGTTCTATAGCCCATTTTTTAATGTTGTTGTTCATTTCCTTGTTGTTTAATTTTTAAAGTTCTTTGTCTTCTGGCTATTAGATCTCTATCAGATGTGTGGTTAGTGAAGATGTTCTTACTCAATTAACAGTCTCTTTTGCTGAGCAAAAACTTCTTAGTTTCATGTAGTCCCACTTGTTTAGTGTTGGATGTATTCTCTGTGTCTTTGGGGTCCTATTGAGGAAATGCTGGCCGAAACCAGCATTTGAGTGTATTCCCTATTTTTTTCTCCTAACATTGCACCCCTTGATCCATTTGGAGTTGATTTCCATGCAGGCAGACAAGTTTCATTCTTCTTCATGTAGATATTCAATTTTGCCAGCATCATTTGTTGAAGATGCTGTTCTTTTTCCATTTTTTTTTTTTTTGTACCTATGTCAAAGATCAGTTGACTATAGGTGAGTGTGCTTCTGTTTTGGTCTTCATTCTATTCCATTGATCTATTTCCCTTTTTTGAGCCAGTGCCATGCTGGCTTTATTACCATAGCTTTACAATATAGTTCAAGGTCTAGTATGGTGATACTTCCCACAGAGTTTTTATTACTCAGGATTGTTTTGGTTATCCTGGATCGTTTATGTTTCCATATGAAATCTGAGGTTGTCTTACCAATGTCTGTGAAGAATTGGGTTGAAATTTTGGTTGGTATTGCATTGAATCTCTGTATTTAGGTAGAATGATCATTTTAACAATGTTAATTCTGCTGATTCAGGAGCATAAGAGGTCTTTCCATCTTCTTGTGTCTTCTGTAATCTTTCTCTCTTTTTTTTTAGGGTTTTAAAGTTTTCACTGTATAGATATTTCACATCCTTGGTTAGATTCGTTACAAGGTATTTCATTATTTTTTTTTATTTCAGCTCATACAAACTTATTAGGTACACCAGTTCCCTCCCTTCCTCCTCCTCCCCCCCGTACCCCCTGCTCCTCCTTCCCACCTCTCTAGCTCCCCATCCCCCAGTGCCTCCCGCTCCAATTCCCAGAGAGTCCTTTCTTGTGCATGTCTGATTTTCCTCTGGGCCCTCCTCTCCGATGACGTACAAGGACCCAGTGGCCTTTCCCTGAACCCTTTCCCGTGTTCCCCTTAGGTATAGGAACACTGCTGTGGCTGCCAATCCTTTACCTCCAAGGCTCTTGGTGCCTTTAGCAGATGCTAGACTTTGTGAGGTCAACAGTGTGTTGGACAATGCGCAGGGCATGCAAAGTCCAATTATGATTGCTTCAGCCCTAACTAGTACAGAGTATCTTACATATCATTGCTCCTCCCATCCTTATGCTCTTACACTCTTACTGCCCCCTCTTCCGCAAATTTCCCTGAACTTCAAGATGGGGAGAGACTAAGCTGGCCTAGTTCTAGGTGGTTGATATAGAGTCTCTGACATTCTGGATTGTGGTTTGTTGATTTTCTTTTGCAGTTTTGCTGCTCCTGCAATGCCCTTCACTCCATCCTGGTGGGCATTGTATGTTAAAACCCTGGCCAGAGACAAAAAGCTGTTAGAGTCTTGTGATAAAAGCACATTCAAAGGTAGATGTAATAAGTGTGGGAAACCATACTAAGGGAGGGGTCTATCACCCATTTGCAAAATGGTTACTTTTTATCTGCCAGACTATATGCCCTCCTCTTCTGGTGAGATCACACCCCCTCAGTAGTAAATGATCAGGAACAAAAGTCTGTGAACTTAATCAGATGTCTCATTACTTATTTGGGTCCTTGGTGGAGGCCTATTTTCCCTGCTGTAACATGGTCCCTTCTCTCCTTGTTTCTGGTGTGGCCCTCCTACCCCATTCCTCCTGTTCATAATCCTTGCAATTACTGTCTCTAGGTGGGCTGGGTGGGTTTGTTGCTAGGGGCCACCTATTAGGGAGTACATACGGCACTTAATTTTCTGGGTCTGGGATACTTCGCTTAATATAATTGTTTCTAATGACATCCATTTCCCGGCAAATTCCAGTAATTCATCATTTTTGATGGCTGAGTAGTACTCCATTGTATAGATGTACCACAGTTTCCTTATCCACTCGTCAACTGTTGGACATTTGGGCTGATTCCATGACTTTGCTATTGTAAACAGTGCTGCTATGAACATGGTCGTGCTTGTGCTATCGAGGTGAACCTCTGCTGTATGGGGGGTTATTCCCAAAAGTGGAATAGCAGGGTCATATGGCATTTCAATCTTTAATTTCTTTAAGAATCTCCAGACGGCTCGCCAGAGTGGCTGTATGAGCCTGCATTCCCACCGGCAATGTAGGAGAGTTCCCCTCTCTCCACATCCTCTCTCACATTTGTTGTTGTTTCTATTGTAGATTTTTGCCATCCTGACCGGGGTGAGATGATATCTCAGGGAAGTTTTGATTTGCATTTCCCTGATGGCTAAGGAAGTGGAGAATTTTTTCAGATATTTGTTAGACATTTTAATTTCATCCCTGGTAAAGTTTCTTTTAAGTTCCAGGGCCCATTTTTTAATTGGGCCATTGGTTTCCTTGGTGTTTAGTCTTCTAAGCTCTTTGTGCACTCTGGACAGCAGAGTTCTATCAGATGTGTGGTTAGTGAAGGTTTTCTCCCATTCTGTGGGTTGCCTTTGAGCTTCGTGTGACAATCTCTTTATATGAACAGAAACTCTTTAATTTCACAAGATCCCAACTGTTGAGAGTTGGTAGCAGTAACTGTGCCATTGGATGTCTGTTTAGGAACTGTTGGCCTAGCCCAATCAGCTCGAGGGAGTTCCCTATCTTTTCAACTATGGTTTTTATAGTCTCTGGCCTGATATCAAGGTCCTTGATCCATTTGGAATTAAGTCTTGTACATGGTGACAAGTACGGGTCCAGCTTTAATCTTCTGCATGTGGAGATCCAGTTTTGCCAGCACCATTTGTTGCTGTTCTTTTTCCATTGGATTCTTTGGGCCCCTTTGTCAAAGACCAAATGGCTGTAACTTTGTGGGCTTATATCTGGGTCTTCAATCCTTATCCATTGATCTGTGTGTCTATTTTGGAGCCAGTACCAGGCTGTCTTTATAACTATGGATTTGTAGTATAGACTTAGGTTTGGTATGGTAATACCTCCAGCTGTGTTTTTGTTACTCAGGATTGTTTTTGCTATCCTGGGTCTTTTGTGCCTCCATATGAACTTTGAGATTGTTTGGTCAACTTCTTTGAAGAATTGCTTTGGGATTTTGATTGGTATAGCATTGAATCTGTATATTGCCTTTGGTAGGATGGTCATTTTTACGATGTTGATTCTGCCAATCCAGGAACAAGGGAGGTCTTTCCACCTTCTGGTGTCTTCTGCTATTTCTTTCTTGAGGGTTTTAAAGTTTTCATTGTAAAGGTCTTTTACCTCCTTAGTTAGGTTTATACCAAGGTATTTCATTTTTTTAGGGGCTATAGTAAATGGGATTGTTTCTCTCAGGGCTTTTTCACTTCTTTCATTCTGGGCATATAGGAAGGCCTCTGATTTTTGCACATTTATTTTGTATCCTGCCACCCTGCTGAACTTCTCAATTAGTTCCAGGAGCTTCCTGGTGGAGTTTTTAGGATCACTCAGGTATAAGATCATGTCATCTGCAAATAAGGATAGCTTGACTTCTTCCTTGCCGATTTGAATCCCTCTTATGTCCCTTTCTTGTCTTATGGCTTCAGCTAAGACTTCAAGTACAATATTGAATAGAAGTGGTGAGAGTGTACAGCCTTGTCTGGTTCCTGATCGAAGTGGGAATGATTCCAATTGTTCCCCATTGAGCATAATCCTTGCTGTGGGCTTGTTGTATATAGCTTTTATTATATTGATTAAGGTTCCTTCCATTCCCACTGTCTCTAGCGTTTTGATCATAAAAGGCTGTTGGATCTTGTCAAAAGCTTTTTCTGCATCTATCGAGAGTATCATGTGGTCATGGACTTTGGACTGGTTTACATGATGAATTACATTTATTGATTTGCGTATGTTGAACCAACCTTGTGTCCCGGGGATGAAGCCTACTTGGTCCCCATGAATGATCTTTTTAATATGTTTTTGAATCCGATTTGCTAAGACTTTGTTGAGAATCTTTGCATCTGTGTTCATCAGGGAGATCAGCCTATAGTTTTCTTTTTTAAGTGAATCTTTATTAGGTTTTGGGATTAAAACGATATTAGCTTCATAGAAGGAATTTGGTAGTGTTCCTTCCTTTGCTATTTGATGGAACAGTTTAAGGAGTATTGGTGTTATTAACTCCTTAAATGTCTGGTAGAACTCTGTGCTGAATCCATCTGGTCCAGGACAGTTTTTGGTGGGAAGATTCGAGATTACTTCCTCAATTTCCTTATATGTTATAGGACTATTTAAATAATTCACAACTTCCTGATTCAATTTAGGTAAGTTGTGTTTACTTAGAAATTCATCCATCTCTTTTGTGTTGTCAAACGTCACAGAGTACAAGTTTTTGAAATATGATGTTATAATTCTCTGGATTTCTTGGGTATCAGTAGTGATAACTCCATGTTCATTTCTAATTTTGTTAATTTGGGTTTTCTCTCTTTTGCTTTTGGTTAGTTTAGCTAGGGGTGTATCAATCTTGTTGATTTTTTTCAAAGAACCAGCTTTTTGATTGGTTGATTTTTTCTATCGTTTTCTTAATCTCGATTTCAGATATTTCTCCCCTTATTTTGCTAATCTCCTCTCTTCTACTGCTTTTGGGATCAGATTGCTCTAGTTTCTCTAAAGCTTTAAGCTGCATTGTTAGGTTGTTTATTTCTGATGTTTCCATTTTTTTGATGTAGGCATTAAGAGCTATGAACTTACCTCTTAGAACAGCTTTCATTGTGTCCCAGAGATTTTGGTAAGTTGTATTTTCGTTATCATTCACTTTCAGGAAATCTTGAATTTCCTTTTTAATTTCTTCCTGAATCCAGTTCTCATTCAGCATCATAGTGTTAAGTTTCCAGGAGTTAGTGTATTTTCTCTTGTTTGATGTGTCATGGATGTCCAGCTTTAGGCTGTGGTGGTCTGATAGGGCACAGGTTAGAATTTCAACTTTCTTGTATATGTGTAGATTCATTTTGTGGCCCAATATGTGATCTATTTTGGAGAAAGTTCCGTGTGCTGCTGAGAAAAATGTGTATTCTTTGGTGCGTGGGTGAAAAGTTCGATAGAGATCTGTAAGGTCCATTTCTTTCAGGGTTTGATTAAGCTCCAAAGTGTCTCTGTTAAGCTTTTGACCTGTTGATCTATCCCATGTAGACAGGGCGGTGTTGAAGTCCCCAAGAATTATCGTTTGGGGGTTGATTTCTTGCTTTAGACGCTGTAGGGTTTTCTTAATGAGTGTGGAGGGGCCCGTATTGGGTGCATATATGTTCAGTATTGTGAAGTCTTCCTGGTGAATTGTACCTGTGACTGAAATGTAGTATCCATCCGTGTCTCTTATAATTTTCTTTGGTTTGAAATCCACTTTGTCTGATAGCATAATGGCTACCCCTGCCTGTTTTCTGCTTCCATTTGCTTGTAGAATTGTTGTCCAGGCGTTTATTTTTAGAGCGTGCCTATCTCTTGTGGTGAGATGGGTTTCCTGCAGGATTGTGATTTTTAATCCAAGTTTGTAATCTATGTCTCTTGATTGGTGAATTAAGTCCATTAACATTTAGTGTTATAATGGAGAAACTATTAATTCCAGACATTTATTATGTTTAGTAGCTTTTATAAGTATATTGCTTCGCTTTTAATGGTGTTACATTTGCCTTCTGTTCTCCTGGATATGCCTGTTTTTTTCTTCACGCTTGAGTATCATTTCTAGCAGTTTTTGAAGGCCTGGTTTGGTGGACATGTATCCCTTCAAGTTGTCTTTGTGCTGGAAAATTTTTCTTTCTCCCTCGATCATAACAGATAGTTTTGCAGGGTAAATCAGCCTGGGTTGACATTTTTGCTCATTCAATACTTGAAGTATGTCTCTCCAAGCTCTTCTTGCTTTTACTGTTTCAACTGAGAAGTCATTTGTTATTTTAATAGGTTTACCTTTAAAAGTGACTTGTTTTTTCTCCCTTGAAGCTCTCAGCACCAGTTCTTTATCTTGAATGTGGAGTGTTTTAACTATTATTTGCCGTGGAGTGCTTCTATTTTGGTCTTATCTGTTTGGGGTGTGTAATGCCTCTATGGATGGGCCTCTCTCTTTTTTTTTTTTTTTTTTTTTTTATTATTATTTATTCAACTGTGCGCATGTGCGTGTGTGTGTGTGCGTGTGTGTCAGTGTATGTGTAGAACCACGGACGAATTCGCGAACCACCATGGACGCCTCTACCTCCTTCTGCCCCGGGATTCACAGGCTCCGCCCTACCAGGACCAGAAGCACAGGCCGCCCCCGCTTCCGCCTGGCGTCTATATGTGGGATCTGGGATCCGAACTCAGGACCTTCCGCCTGCAAAGCGGAGGCTTAACCCCTGAGCCACCTCTCCAGCCCCGGGCCTCTCTCTTTTTAGATGAGGAAAGTTTTCCTTGATGATCGTTTGAAAAATTTCCTCAGGGGTGGTATTTTGAAATTCTTGCTCTGGTATTCCATGAATACGCATGTTAGGCTTCTTCAGGGTGTCCCATATCTCTTGGATATTTCTCTCAAGTATCTTTTTGGCTTTAACCACCTCTTCCATTGAGCTGGTTAGTACTCCCACTTTATCTTCAAGGTCTGAAATTCTGTTTCCTGCTTAGTTAGTTCTGTTGATAAGACTCTCTGTGGAGTTCTGGGTTGAAGATAACTTGTCTTGTAGCTCAGTTTTAAACTCCGCTTGAGTCTGTTTTAACTGCTCTATGCCACTTTTTGTTTCTTGCACTGTTTTTCTCAACTCCTCCAAATGTCTGTTGTGCTCCTCTTCAAAGCGATTGATTCGATTATGTAATTCCTCCCGAATTTCCTCTTTCATAGTATTGAACATGGTAATGATCATATTTTGAAAGACCTTATCCTGGGTGAGGCTTTCTTGGCCTTTTTCTGCAGGTTTGTTCTTGTTGGAGTCTAACATTGTGGGATTAATTTCTTCAGTGGGAAATTTGTTTACTTGAGGGTTGCTTCTCATGGATTTGCACTTTGACTTTGGCATTGTCATTTTAACTCTTAAGATCTCTCAATGTCACTAAACTGAATTATTTGGCCTGGGGTCCTGGTGGGCGGACGGGGGCGGAGACTTACCTCCGGTGAGGCCCGGCTGGACCGCACGGGCGCGTCCCGACCGGCTCTTTCATTATTTTTAAGGCAATGGTACATGGTATTGTTTCTCTCACGTCTTTCTCACTTTGTTTATCCTTGGTGTATAAAAAAGCCATTGATTTTTCAATATTAATTTTGTATCCTGCCACTCTATTGAACTTATTAGTTTCAAGCGGTTCTTGGCAGAATTTTTAAGGTTCTTAAGGTATAGGACCATGTCATCTGAGAATAGGGATAACTTGATTTCTTCTTTTCTAAGTTGTCTCCCTTTTGTCTCCCTCTCTTGTCTTATGGCTCTGGCTAAGACTTCAAGAACAATGGTGAATAGAAGTGGTGAGAGTGGGCAGCCTTGTCTAGTGCCTGTTCTGAGTGGGAATGCTTCCAGGTTTTTACCATTCAGGATGATGTATGCCATAGGCTTGTTGTATATAGTCTTTATTATGTTGATAAATGTTCCTTCCAACCCTATTTTCTCCTTCCAATCCTATTTTCTCCACGGTCTTTATCATAAGGGGTGCTGGATTTTGTCAAAAGCTTTTTCAGTATCAATTGAGAGAATCATATGACTTTTGTCTTTGCATTTGTTTACATGGTAAATTACAAAGATTTGTGTTTGAACCAAATTTGTGTTTCTGAAATAAACCTGACCTGATCATAGTGGATGATCTTTTTAATATATTTTTGTTTTTGTTTTATTTTTATTCAATTGTGCGTGTGTGTGCGTGTGTGTGTGTGTGTGTGTGTGTGTGTGTGTGTGTGTGTATGTAGAACCACAGGTGAATTCGGGAACCACCATGAACCGCCTCTACCTCCTCCTTGTTTACTCTGCCCCGGGATTCACAGGCTCCGCCCTACCAGGACCAGAAACGCAGGCCATCCCCATTTCTGCCCAACATCTATACTTGGGGTCTAGGATTCAAACTTAGGACCTTCCACCTGCAAGGCAGAGGCTTAACCCCCGAGCCACCTCTCCAGCCCCTTTAATATATTTTTTAATCCTTGAATCTTTGTGTCTGTGTCCATCAGTGTAACTGGCCTACAGTTTTCTTTTTTGTTGTGGTTGTTATGTCTTTATTTGGTTTTGGGATCAGTGTAATGTTGGCTTCATAGAAAGAGTTTGGAAATGTTCTTTCCTTTTATATTTTGTGCAATAATTTATCGAGTAGTGGTGTTAATTGCTCTTTAAATATCTGATAGAATTCTGCACTCACTCCATCTGGTCCTGGCTTTTCTTGGTAGGGAGATTCATTATTACTGCTGTAACTTTATTTACATTTTGTGGTAATTCATTTTTAAAGATATTTATTTCTTTAAGAAAGAGCAAGAGAGAGAGATGCATCAGAAAGCTATTTTCAGAAGTCAGTTTCTCTTTATATCATATGGGCTTCTGGAGAATGGACTCAGGTTAACAGGTTTGTAAGCAGACACTTTATTCACTGAACTATCTCATGGCCTGCATGAGGCATATATAAAAATTATACAATAGAAAGAGGAACCTTTTGTGGATAGTGAAAAGATCCTGGTATTCTCGCAGAGGAGGAAAGGAACTTCAACTGAATGCTATTTACCTTCCAAAAAATTTATCTGAATTTTTTAAATTTAATTTAAAAGCATGGGTTTTTATTGATAAATTTTTTTTGCAAATGAAAGACCACTGCAATTAGTTTAAAAACCAAATATGGTTTAATTGTGTTCCCCTAAGTTCATATGTTGAAATCTTAAATTTCCATATGGTCCCATGAAAGGTGGGGCCCAAAGGGAAGACTTTAGGTCATGAGCTCTATACTCAGGAATGAATCTGAGCTGTTCTCAAGGTACAGAACTCTTTTGCAGTAGCTTGTCATAAAAATGACCCGTGTCAATATGCTTGCTCGTGTTTCTGCTTTTCCAATACAAGCTGCGGGAGGACAGCACTCCTTCACATATCAGGGCTCAGCTTCCAGCACTTTCCAGACTTCAGAACTCTGAGCCGAAATAAACCTCTTATACTAAAATGCTCAATTTCAGACATTCTTTCACAGTGAGAGAAAATGGTCTAATATCTAAGACTGTTTATTTTTATTCAAAGGATCCCAAGGGAATAGAAGTCAGCATAGTAGAAGGAAGTAATGATACCGGAAATGTCTCTTTTCCTGACTTCAAGATTTCTTCAAATCCTAGGTAGGTAAAACATTTGTTAATAAAGTTTTCTCTGAAAGGCACACCAGAACTTCTGATTGTGAAGCAGTTAAGTAGTCAGTGGAGCCACATGCTGTTAACATGCCATCAATGTGGATATGCAAACTTTTTTTTTTTTAGTTCACTCTTATTTACATATAATTAGGTTTCTGGAGTCTAGGAATTTTAACAAATATATACAAACATACAACAGTTGCTTCAATTATAATATAAAAAAACTTCATTACTCTCACAAATTTTTAAAGGAAATTTTAGCATAGTAATTCATTTTTATTTTATTTTATTTATTTAGTGTGTGTGTGTGTGTGTGTGTGTGTGTGTGTGTGTGTGTGTGTGTCACAGGTATGTTCCTGTGGAGGACCTAGGGTGATTTCAGGAATCATCCTGGATTGCTTCTACCTCCTTTTTGCTTTGCTCTGGGATTTCCCAGGCTCCGCCCACCACAACTGGAAGAAAGTACAGGCTGCTGTCGTTTCTGCTTGGCATTTTTATGTGGGACCTGGGATCTGAACTCAGGACCTTCTGCTTTCAAGGCAAAGTCTTAACCTCTGAGCCATCTCTCCAGCCCATCCCACAAATTTTTTTTCTTCTTCGTCTGTGCAATGTAAAATCTTTCTGAGTGTAATAAGAAGTTAGCCAGAGTTATTGGGGAAAAAATCCAAATAGTAGATAAATACATTCACACTAAACTGAAATTTCTCACTAGCTTCTTTATATCTAGAGTAATAAAAATTAAAGAGACTGAAATTTTAAAATAGTCCTTTTTTTCAATAAAACCATCAGTGCCTGCCTCTGAAGTAATCTAGTAGACTGCCTAAGAGGCTAGTAGGAGTTAGGGACATAAGGTACTGGAAGATCATTTTGCCTAGGATGTACAATGTCCGGGGTTCAAATCCCAGCACCATAAGAAAAGAGACTCACAGAGTCCCATTCTTTGATCTTAATATTATAAAAGTCTCCTCTGTAGTTTCTCGATGTACAGCCACAGGAAGCAAGACCCCAAGAATGTGTGTGTGTGTGTGTGTGTGTGTGTGTGTGTGTGTGTGTGTGTGTAAGTTTACATCCATTTCTTCTTTTTGGCCTTATATGCAAGGATTTAAGAACATTTGGACAGAATTTGATGTAATACTATTTAGAAAGCATATTCCCTGTACAAATAACACATAAAACAATAGAAATATAAAATGCCACATAGAACCAAAGAATCCACAGCCTCTGTTCTCAAGGGACATAGAGCAGGTTGTATAAGACAAGGGAACTATAAATAGCTGTGACATAACTTCAAAGCAGAATCATTTTATGGCTATTTTCTATCAGGCCTCTACAGGTGAGTTTGCATTTAGTTCACTGTGCAAACAGTTTTCTATGAATGTTGATTAAAATCAGAAGGTTGAAATAATCTGGATGAGTTTAAAAATATGCACTTCATTAAAATAATATGGTATGTCTAGTACAGCATTTAGTCCATTTTTACTAGTGAAATTATTCCCCAAACTTCTCCTGTGACATTTTCCCCATGCCAGATCATGTACGAGTCCACCATGACCATCACTTTCCTCAGTACCTGGCATGGATTCTCCCCTCTGCTTAGAAGTGCTCCACTTTCCTCCTTCTGATCTTTAGGACATGGAGGAAGTGATGCTTTTTGCAAAGATGCATGGCTGGATGTGACCCAATGTCCCATCTACTCTCTCACCATAGGTTTTCTATATTTCCTTCATGATGCCTACTTCCTAGTCATTTCTTTTTTTTTTTTTTATTCAACTGTGTACATGTGCGTGTGTATGTGTGTGCGCTTGTGTGTTTGTGTGTGTGTCTGTGTGTGTAGAACCACGGATGAATTCGTGAACCACCTTGGACGCCTCCACCTCCTTCTGCCCTGGGATTCACAGGCTCCGCCCTACCAGGACCAGAAGCGCAGGCTGCCCCCGCTTCCGCTTCCGCCTGGCGTCTATACGTGGGATCTGGGAACCGAACTCAGGACCTTCCGCCTGCAAGGCAGAGGCTTAACCCCTGAGCCACCTCTCCAGCCCCCCTCCTAGTCATTTCTATCTATTTGTTTTCTTGTTCCCACTCAGCTGCAAACTCCTTGAAGCAGGGTCCTAGTGCATATTGCTGGTTGCATCTCAGCACTTCAGCATCATAAGTACTTGATAAATGCTCAATGAACTGATGATGCTTATAATGGTTATAAAGACCATTGCATTGACATTTATTGAATACATAACCCATCTTTAAGTTAGATACTATTTTACAGTTTCACAAATAAGGTGAAATAACTTGCCTAAATCAAACCGATTAGTAGAAAGAAAAGAAAACTGTGTTATGAAACACAGTGAACTGCTAGCTCTATGAATAATCAGGCTATTCTGTCTTATTCATTATTTGTCTCAATATTGTGTTCAGTAAGTAGTTTTTGATTGAAGTCTGCTAAACGGGTTGTTTTTCTCTTTAAACAAACCATGTTTTGTCTCCAAACATAATTTTACATATATGAAATATGAATTTGATGATCTTCATGACATCTTTCCAGACACATTATTATGGTTTTCTGCTATAATGTGAATTTAGCATATGTTAGTGCTACTCAGTTCTAGGATCAATTAAATTCTAAAGTTGTCATCAGTTCTTCAAACCTAATGATTGTATAAAGTAAAGTAGGTTAAAAAAATATTAAAGTACTAAAAAAATCTGTTATCCTGAATATACTCAATTATTTATTTATCATTTAAAAGTTTTTCCAAAACAAAACTTTTTACTTAAAAAATATGTGTGTGTTTATCTGTCATATATATTATAAATACATGTAAAATATATATGCATGTATGTATAAATATATAATATTTTTCATATGTATATATATATATCTTCAGTAGGCGTTTACTCAGTTTCTCTTGATAAATTAAAATGCTTGTTAACATTTATAATTTTAAATATTCTGTTTCCACAGGTATGGCTTGTGGACAATTAAAGCTAAATATAAAGAGGGTGTTTCAGCAACTGGAACTACATATTTTGGAATTAAAGAATATGGTAATTGCTGACCTTTTAAAGGTTGTCTATAAAGAGTTAGTGATTTTTAATGATGCTCTTCAGTAATGCACATGGTGCAAATCACTCCTAGGTTACACAACAGAAGTTCTGGCTGAGGGTTCAGGTGTGGAGGGAGTGGTGGTTATTTGAATGCCTGGGATCTAGGTATAACATGTCCTATTGACACTACAGAGAAACTAGCCAACCTTTTTGAACTTGTACTTGTGCAAAATTGGAAAAAATGTAGTTTCCTGAGGAACCGGACTTACTGAGATGTTTTCTAGATTTATAATTTTAGAAGAAACAAACAATAAGTAAATGCTTAACTAAAGTTAATCAGATTATTAAGGAAAATGCTATATGAATTCTATCTATTTATTAGTAATATAAAACAGTATGTCAGGGCTGGAGAGATGGCTCAGGGGTTAAGACTGCTTCGAAAGCAGAAGGTCCTGAGTTCGGATCCCAGGTCCCACATAAAACACACACATACACACTCACACACACACATACCAAGCAGAAACAGCAGCAACCTGCACTTCATGTGGGCAAATCCTGGAACAGAGCTAAGCAAAGCGAGGTAGAAGCAATATTAGATGATTCCCGAAGTCACCCTTGGTCCTCCACAGGAACACACAGTTTCTCTCTCTCTCTCTCTCTCTCTCTCTCTCTCTCTCTCTCTCACACACACACACACACACACACAAAATAAATAAATTTTAAACTTTAACAAAGTATGTCATTGCACACTCTTACATTTAGATATAAATCTAATCTCATCCCAGACTTTGAGCTCTTTAGAGATCACATTTCAATCACTTTCTTTCTATTTATACTTTCAATTATACTTGATTCTATACTATTTATAATTATATTTGTAGTAATGTAAGTGAAAGAGCTAATAAGAAAAGTAGATTAACTGAATGTTCTATTTAAATATTTAGAAAGTTCGCTGTAGTCAATGCATCAAATAGATTGCAGGATTCAAAACCAAACTCAGATAACCAGTCACACTGTGTGCTATGCTAATTCATGGGTTCCACTATAATAAAACAGGTTGTAGTAAGAGGTGTAGTCACAACTCCAAATGCCAAACAGGCTCAGTATGCATGTGGATGTGTTGAATGAATGTCTTGTGAGTGTCAGGACAAGAATACCAGATACAAAACAGAACATTTTCATGGTACTGTTTTCAAAAGATTTTGTCTCTCCCCCCCCCCCACCTGCCTCTAATAGATGATTCTTATGAAGAAATCGTCAAGCCAAAAAAAGATCCGCAACAACAAATACAAGAACAAGACACTTTGCACATTTAATTTGATCTCGAAAATATAACTACAGCATTCATAGTCTACTGAAAATGAAGCACTAATCCCCTGATTAAAATACAGTGAGTGAGAAGAAAGATACATGTGGAAGTTTGGCTCATCTCCTTCAAAAAGGCAAATCCAACTAAGGAAAGTATTTTATTGATTGCATTCTTTTTTTTTTAATTCTTCCACTCATACAATGCTGATAAGTACTCCATTCCCCTCTCTCCCTCCACCCCTTCCTGAATCCCCTTGCTCCCTCCCCACTTTTCTCCTTCCTTTTCTCCCCTCCCTTCCTTTCTCCCAGTGCCCCCTCCCCTCCATTCCTGGAGCATCCTTAGTATGCATGACAAACTTCCCTCTGGGTCTTCCTCTCTGATGAGGTGTAAGGACTCAGTAGCATTGCCTAGAACCCTTTTTTGTGTTCTCCTTTAGTATAAGGACACTTCTGTTAATCCGTTGCCTCTAAGGAACATAGTGTCTGTGATCCATGCTAGACTTTGGGGGTTCAATGATATGTTGGTCATTGAGCAGGTCATGCAAAGTCTTATTATGATTACTTCGGCCCTAACTTGTGTGGAGTATCTTGTATATCATTGCTCCTCCCCATCTTTAGGCTCTTACAATCTTACCACCCCCTTTTCCGCAAATTTCCCTGAGCTTTAGGATGGGGAGAGATTAGGCTGGCCTGGTTCCAGGTGGTTGATGTAGAGTCTCTGATTTTCTGAATTATGGTTTGTTGATTTTTTTTTTCAGTTTTTCTGTTCCTGCACCGCCCTTGGCTCCATCCTGATAGGTATTGGATGTCACCCCCTGGCCAGAGATAAAAGGCTATTAAAATAGAGTCTTATTATAAGAGTAGATTCAAAGGTAGATGGAATAAGAGGAGGAGACTGCGGTGAGGGGTGGGTCAGTCTCCCATTGCAAAATGGTTACCTTCTATCTGCCAGACTGTATGCCCTCCCTTTCTGGTAAGATCATACCCCATCAGTTGCAAGTGACCAGGAAGGACAGTCTGTGAGCTTAACCAGATGTCTCATTACTTACTTGCAGTCCTTGATGGTGGCCTATTATCTCTGCTGTAGCATGATCCCCTCTCTCCTTGTTTCTGGTGGGGGCCTTCCTTCCCCTTCTCTCCTGTTTATAATCTTTGCAATTACTGTAGGTATTACAGAAATTTATGTTTGAGTGTGTCACTAAGTGGGTTTGGTACTAGGATCCACCTGTTAGAGAGTACGTGTGGCCCTTAATTTTCTATGTCTGGGACACTTCACTCAATATAATTTTTAATACATTTTTTATTATTTCTGCTCATAAAAACTTAATAGGTAGACCAGTTCCCTCCCTCCCTCCTCCTCCCCCCAAACCCCTTGCTCCCGCTCCCTCCCTCCCCATCCCCCAGTGCCTCCCCCCCAATTCCCAGAGAGTCCTTTATTGTGTATGCCTAACTCTCCTCTTGGTCCTCAATATAATTTTTTCTAATTCCATCCATTTCCTGGCAAATTTCATTAATTCATCATTTTTGATGGCGGAGTACTATTCCATTGTATAAATGTACCATATTTTCCTTATCCACTAATCAACTGTTGGACATTTGGGTTGATTCCATGACTTTGCTACTGTAAACAGTGCTGCTATGAACATGGCCATACTTGTGCTATCAAGGTGAATTTTTGCTATATGGGGTATTATTCCCAAAAGTGGAATAGCAGGGTCATATGGCATTTCAATCTTTAACCTTTTTAAGAATCACTAGATGGCTTGCCAAAGTGGTTGTATAAGCCTGCATTCCCACCAGCAATGTAGGAGAGTTCCCTTCTTGCCACATCCTCTCCAGCATAAGGTATTGTTTGTATTGTGTATTTTTGCCATCCTGACCAGGGTGAGATGATATCTCAGGGAGGTGTTGATTTGCATTTCCCTGATGGCTAAGGATGTGGAGCATTTTTTAAGATATTTGTTAGACATTTCAATTTCTTCCCTGGTAAAGTTTCTTTTGAGGTCCAAGGCCCATTTTTTAATGAGGCCATTTGTTTCCTTGATGTCTAGTTTTCTAAGTTCTTTGTGCACTCTGGATAGTAGAGCTCTATCAGATATGTGGTTAGTGAAGAGTTTCTCCCATTCTGTGGGTTGCCTTTGTGTTCAGGTTACAATCTCTTTATCTGAACAGAATCTCTTTAATTTCATAAGATCCCATCTGTTGAGTGTGGGTTGTATTGACTGTGCTATTGGATTTCCATTTAGGAATTGTTGGCCTAGTCCAATCAGCTCGAGGGAGTTCCTTACCCTTTCAACTAAGGTTTTCATAGTCTCTGGCTTTATATCGAGGTCTTTGATCCATTTGGAATTAAGTCTTGTACATGATGACAAGTACAGGTCCAGTTTTAATCTTCTGCATGTGGACAACCAGTTTTGCCAGCACCATTTGTTGAAGATGTTGTTCTTTTTCCATTGGATTTTTTGGGCCCCTTTGTCAAAGATCAAATGGCTATAATTGGGTGGGCTTATATCTGGATCTTCGACCCTTATCCATTGATCTGTGTGTCTATTTTGGAGCCTTCAACCCTTCTCCATTGACCTGTGTGTCTATTTTAGAGCCAGTACCAAGATGGTTTTATAACTATGGATTTTTAGTATAGACTAAGGTTTGGAATGGTAATACCTCCAGCAGTATTTTTGTTACTCAGAATTGTTTTTGCTATCCTGGGTCTTTTGTGCCTCCATAGGAATTGTGAGATTGTTTGGTCAACTTCTTTAAAGAATTGCTTTGGGATTTTAATTATTATAGCATTAAATCTGTATATTGCCTTTGGTAGGACGGTCATTGTTATGATGTTGATTCTGCCAATCCAGGAACATGGGAGGTCTTTCCAGCTTGTGTTTTCTATAATTTCTTTCTTTAGGGTTTTAAGGTTTTCATTGTAAAGGTCTCTTACGTCCTTGGTTAGGTTTATACCAAGGTATTTCATTTTTTTAGGGGCTATAGTAAATGGGATTGTTTCTCTCAGGGCTTTCTCCCTTCTTTCATTTTGGGCATATAGGGAGGCTACTGATTTTTGTACATTTATTTTGTATCCTGCCACCCTGCTGAACTTCTGTATTAGTTCCAGAAGTTTCTTGGTGGAGTTTTTGGGATCACTCAGGTATAAGATCATATCATCTGCAAATAGAGATAACTTGACTTCTTCCTTGCCTATTTAAATCCCTTTTATCTCCCTTTCTTGTCTGATGGCCTGAGCTAAGACTTCAAGTACAATATTGAATGAAGTGGTGAGAGTGGACAGCCTTGTCTAGTTCCTGATCAAAGCGGGAATGCTTCAAGTTTTTCCCCATTGAGAATAATCCTTGCTGTTTGCTTGTTGTATACAGCTTTTATTATATTGATGAAGGTTCCTTCCATTCCAACCTTCTCTAGGGTTTTCATCATAAAGGGTTGTTGGATCTTATCAAAAGCTTTTTCTGCATCTATCGAGAGTATCATGTGATCTTGGATTTTGGACTGGTTTATGTGGTGAATTACATTTATTGAACCAACCTTGTGTGCCTGGGATAAACCCTACTTGATCCCCGTGAATGATCTTTTTGATATGTTTTTGAATCTGATTTGCTAAGACTTTGTTGAGAATCTTTGCATCTGTGTTCATCAAAGACATTGGTCTATAGTTTTCTTTTTTAAGTGTATCTTTATTAGGTTTTGGGATTAAGACAATATTAGCTTCATAGAAAAAATCTGGTAGTGTTCCTTCCTTTGCTATTTGATGGAACAGTTTAAGGAGTATTGGTGTTATTAGCTCCTTAAATGTCTAGTAGACCTCTGTGCTGAATCCATCTGGTCCAGGACATTTTTTGGTGGGAAGATTTGAGATTACTTCATCAATTTCCTCATATGTTATAGAACTGTTTAAATAACTCAGAACTTCCTGATTCAATTTAGGTCCGTTGTGTTGACTTAGGAATTCATCCATTTTTTTGTGTTGCCAAGTTTCTCAGAGTATAAGTTTTTGAAATATGATGTTATAATTCTCTGAATTTCTTGGGTATCTGTAGTGTTAACTCCATTTTCATTTCTAATTTTGTTAATTTGGGTTTTCTCTCTCTTGCTTTTGGTTACTTTAGCTAGGGGTGTATCTATCTTACTGATTTTTTCAAAGAACCAGCTTTTTAACTGGTTGATTCTCTGTATCGTTTTCCTTATCTCAATTTCAGAAATTTCTCCCCTAATTTTACTAATTTCATTTCTTCTACTGCTTTTAGGGATCGGATTGCTCTAGTATCTCTAAAGCTTTAAGCTGCATTGTTAAGATATTTGCTTGTGATGTTTCTATTTTTTATGTAGGCATTAAGAGCTATGAACTTACATCTTAGGACAGCTTTCATTGTGTCCCAAAGATTTTGACAAGTTGTATTTTCATTATCGTTTGCTTTCAGGAAATCTTGAATTTCCTTTGTAATTTCTTTCTGAATCCAATTCTCATTCAGCATCATAGTGTTTAGTTTCCAGGAATTAGTGAATTTTCTGTTGTTTGTTGTGCTGTGGATGTCAAGCTTTAGACCTTGGTGATCTGATAGGGTACAGGCTAGAATTTCAACTTTCCTGTATAGGTGGAGTTTCGATTTGTGGCCCAGTATGTGGTCTATTTTGGAGAAAGTTCCTTGTCCTGCTGAGAAAAATGTGTATTCTTTGGTGCGTGGATGAAAAGTTCGATAGAGATCTGTGAGGTCCATTTCAGTAAGAGTTTGATTAAGTTCCAATGAATCTCTCTGTTAAGTTTTTGACCTGTTGATCTATCGCATGTTGAGAGGGCGGTGTTGAAATCCCCAAGAATTATTTGGGGTTGATTTCTCGCTTTAGATGCTGTAGGGTTTTCTTAATGAATATGGAGAGGCCTGTATTAGGTGCATACATGTTCAGTATTGTGAAGTCTTCCTGATGAATTGTACCTGTGACTAAAATGTAGTAACCATCTGTGTCTCTTACGATTATTTTGGTTTGAAGTCCACTTTGTCTGATAGCATAATGGCTACCCCTGCCTGTTTCCTGGTTCCATTCGCTTGCAGATTTTTTAACCAGCCATTTATTTTTAGGATATGCCTTTTTGGTGAGATGAGTTTCCTGAAGGCAGCAGATTGATGGGTTGTGATTTTTAATCCAGGTTTGTAATCTGTGTCTCTTGATTGGTGAGTTAATTCCATTGACATTTAGTGTTATGATGGAGAAATTATTTTTAATTACAGACATTTTTTATGTTTAGTGGCTTTTGTAAATGTATTGTTTGGCTTTTAGGTTTTGGTGGTATTATACTTCTCTCCTCCTGGATACACTTGTTTTTTTCTTCAGTCTTGAGTATCATTTCTAGCATTTTTTGAAGGCCTGGTTTGGTAGACATGTAAGCCTTCAAGTTGTCTTTGTGCTGGAAAACTTTTCTTTCTCCCACAATCATTAGTTTTACTAGGTATATCAGCCTGGGTTGACATTTTTGCTCATTCAATACTTGACGTATGTCTCTCCAAGCTCTTCTTGCTTTTACTATTTCTGTTGAAAAGTTATTTTTTATTTTAATAGGTTTACCTTTAAAAGTGACTTGTTTTTTTCCCCTTGAAGCTCTCAGCACCATTTCTTTGTCTTGAATGTGGAGTGTTTTGACTATTATTTGCTGTGGCGAGTTTCTATTTTGGTCATATCTGTTTGGGGTGTGGAATGCCTCTTATATTTGGATGGGCTTCTCTTTCTTTAGATGAGGAAAGTTTTCACTTATGATAATTTGAAAATTTTTCTCAGGCGTGGTATTTTGGGATTCTTTCTCTGGTATCCATGAATGCACATGTGAGCCTTCTTCAGGGTGTCCCATAACTCTTGAATATTCTTCTCAAGTATCTTTTTGGCTTTAACAACCTCTTCCATTGAGCTGGTTAATTCTGCCACTTTGTCTTCAAGATCTGAAATTCTATTTTTTTGCCTCGTTAGTACTGTTGATAAGACTCTCTGTTGAGTTCTGGGTTGAAGATAACTTGTCTTTTAATTCAATTTTAAAGTTTACCTGAGACTGTTTTACCTGCTCTATGCCTAATTTTGTTTCTTGAACTGTTTTTCTCAACTCCTCCAGGTGTCTGTTGTGTTTCTGTTCAAAGTGGTTGATGCAGATATTTAACTCCTCCCGGATTTCCTCTTTCATAGTATTGATCATGGTAATTATCATGCTTTGAAAGTCGTTATCTTGGGCCTGGATTTCTTGGCTATTTTCTGTGAATTTGTTCTAGTTGAAATCTGTCGCTATGGGGTTAATTCTTTCAGGGGAAGATTTGTTTTCTTGGATTTTGTTTCTCATGGATCTACCCTTCGACTTGGGCATTGTTGTTTTCTCTCTTGAGTCTTTATAGCTTCGATGTGTTTTTGACTGAACTGATTTAGTTGGTATAACTGCTCTCTGGCAGTTATTACTAGTGGTTGCCTTGGAGTTGGGTGCGTTTGTCTGTTGTTATTGTTATATCCAAGATGAGGCTATTAGATTGTAGTACATCAATTAAATCAGTTTTAGTAGACAGGCGGTGTCTTACCTAGTCTGCAAGCGAGTGAGCATGCGTTCACAGCAGGTGGAAGGGGAGGAGGGGCTAAGGATGAGAGGCAGGCTTCACCTAGGACCTGGGGTGTGGCCAGTAGTCCACCCAAGCCCTGTCCAGCTTTAGTGACGTTCAGGCTGGATGGTGGGAGGGGCTGGGAAGAGCAGGTGACCTGGGTTCTGGTGGGGAGTACCTGTGAAGCAGGGTGCCTTACCTGGACTGAGTGAATGAGTGTGCATTCAGGGCCGGTGGAAGGGGGGAAGGGGTTCAGGATGATCGGTGGCTTTACTTGCTGGTCCTTTTGTTAATCCAAAGAAAATGAATCTTTACTTTTTATATCAAAAATATAAAGTATTAATGAATATTTTTCACAGGTATACTCTCTCTACAAAGTCAATGTCCTAATTAAGATAATACTATTTCATTTTATTCTGATAAAATTTCTGATTTTATTAAACTTCGGGCATACATAGAAATATGTTTCTCTTATCTTGTATATTTATATTATTAGCATTTAGACCATTTGCATTATCAGTCTAGTGCAAGTTATTTAAATTGCTCATCACTGGACACCTCACAGTAGAAAGAATATTGATTCAGGACTCTGTGATCTGAACTCATCCAATAATCTATTTAGATTGGCTCCTTCAACTTAAATGAGTTACTGTCTTCCTACCTTTTATTCTGTGTTGTAATCATCGGAAAAGAAAGAAGCTGATTATGACTAGAACTTATAAGCAAGTATGAGGTCCATAGTGACATCTCCACATGATGTCACTATTAAGTCTTGGAAAAAGCAATCTTGCTTGAGCTGGGCAGTTTTGTGTAAATGAATATTCCTCAGAAAGACACTTTCCATGCTCTAATTAAAATGGAGAATTCAAAGTGGTATGTAAGGAGCAGAATCCACTACTCTGGAGCTAAGACCCGGGTTAAATCTGAAGCCAACTTTTCTGTAAACTTAGATCTCTCTGAACCTTGAACAGGCACCTAAAACTGTT
This sequence comes from Typhlomys cinereus, assembly GCA_023101885.1. Taxonomy (NCBI): domain Eukaryota; kingdom Metazoa; phylum Chordata; class Mammalia; order Rodentia; family Platacanthomyidae; genus Typhlomys; species Typhlomys cinereus. The sequence continues at coordinate 12,390,280 of JALPQD010000023.1, forward strand.
TTCTTTCGAATGTAACTTATCATAAAATTGCATGGTTCTATCATAGTATATCCATTAAAAGCTGAAATCTTACTAAAGTTTTAGCCATGGTATGTTTACAAAACTTTCGTTAACATGCTTTCACAACTTTTTTTAACATTTTTATTATTATTTCCACTCATACAAACTCCCTCCCTCCTCCTCCCCCTGACCCCTCTGCTCCCTCCCCTCACCCTTCCCTCCACATCCCCCAGTGCCTCCCCCCAATCCCCGGAGAATCCTTTAATGGCTTTCACAACTTTTAGAACTTTTATATTATCTTTAAGAAAACGAACTATAGTAGAATGGCACCTCCTGTCATTAGTTTTCTTAACTGTGTCTTAAACATTACCCATATCAATGAATGTATTTCTACAGGCATACCTGTTATATCTATTTACCAAAAATATGTACTTTATTTAGGTTTTTTTTTCAAATTTTCCTTGTTATAAGCATCATTGGAATGATCAACTTAGAACATATAGCATTTCACTGCTCAGTTCACCTGTCTGGCTTCGTCTGATTTGGGACTGTCACAGGGAGATGGTAGAAGTCTTTTCACGAGATCTTTATGAAAACGAATATGAAAGCATAAGCATTGTTAATAACTCAGTATTATATAAATCTTTCTTATTATTACTGGAATCAATAGCTGAGTTTTTATAAATATATAGTTTTTTAGTATTTAAAACATTTTCATATTTCATGTGAGTCCCATAATACCCCCATCAAAGGAGTGGTATGATATACATTTTTCCCAGTTTAAACAGAGAGTCTTAGAGTAACTGAGGAAGATGAATTCACTCTATAAATTTAACTGTAAGGAAACATTGTCAGAAACAAAGAATCCTATCATAAGTATGCATTTGTGAGCTGGATTCTAGTATAAATTGCAACCATGGAAAAGGAGCTGTACTTCTCTGAAACTTTCCTTTCAAAATGGGAATCAAATTATTCTAACATGGTGATATAAATAATCCCTCTCTTTAACTGTCTCTTTAGCAAGATTGTTGTGAAATGATAAATGTAAAATCTCTACAAGTGAGCTTTAAGTTATGGAATCTGGACTCTAAAAGCTCTTGAACTGCTGATGTAAAGTGTTAGAGAGTCCTGTTGCTAGACCTTTATGGAGATTAAATTAAAAAGCACATGCAGGGGCTAGAGAGATAGAGGCTTCACAAGCAGAAGGTCCTAAGTTTGGATTCCAGATCCCAAGTAAAAATGCCAGGCAAAAATGGTAGCAGCCTGTACTTCCAGTCATGGAAGAGAGAGCCTGGAAAACCCCAGAGCAAAATAAATAGAAGGTAGAAGCAATCCAGGATGATTCCTGAAGTCAGTGCCCCCTACACACATACACACGTAAAAATAAAAAACAAAATAAGCACATGCAAGATCACTGCTTCCTTGCTGTGTACTCAACAAAGTTTTCCATAAAAAATAATCAATATTTACTATGGAACCATGCGAAATGAAAACTATATTTAATTACTCTAGAGAGCCCTGGGTTATAAATGAAATTGGTATTTTGTCAGTGGACAAAGGACTCTATAAAACCAATCTCATTTTAAAAATAAAATTAATATTTTTATCAATAAATCCAACATGCTGTAAAACCTTCTTGTCATACTAAATAACTTATTAGGTAATGCCTTCTTCCTTTTCAGATGAAGATCACTTAAAGATTTCAACTTCATCTCTGACCATCTTGGAATATGCTCAATTTCATTTCCTGCAAGGTTTAATTTTTGTAAATCGTACCTATTTCCTGTTTCTTCAATTTTGCTGGGAACTAATGGGAAGAAAACAAAGAATAAATAATGTCCTTCTTCTGAAATTTTATACTAAAGAATCTTGGTTTCATTTGGGTCATTTTCCAGAACTATAATTCATCACCTTGTGTCATAAATGAGAACAAAGAAATTAAAAACAAATTCACCAGAACAGCTAACTTGCCATCCCTTAATTACTGTGCCCAGAAATCCTACCCAATTTTGCCCATATTTCAAAGAGTGTATAAAACACAACTTAAGAGAAAAAGGAGAGATTTATTTAGCTTACAGTTCCAGAGTGGAGATATACCCCATTATGGCAGGAAAGGCCTAGAATATATGAAGAACTCAAAAAAGTAAATACCAGATAAACAATCTAACTAATAAATGAATTAAATAATTCTTAAATGAAGTGCAAATGGTCTATAAATCCTTAAAAACATGTTTGTCATTGTTGTGTGACTTCCTAGGGAGACAAGAACAAATATCTCTACAACCAACCTGGTGAGCCATTGAATTTATATGGGTTACTTATAGTGGACCGTGGGTAACTTCTGGAAAGCACATCACTGAAAGGCCTACTCCAAATGAGTGACATCTCACAACACTGCATACCTGCAACTTCCATGTAACATATACACAACTCCACTGAAGAATTTCTTCTTCCCTAGCAATTGCTTAACTGCTTGCAAAGCATTAGGAGAAGCCTTGTGATCCTGTAACATTCTAAACATCTGAGTCTTGCAAATTTCACAGAGTTCCTGAGCCTCATGGATTTACTTGGCTTCTAGAGTTGAATGAATTTCCCTCACTTCATTCCAAGAGAGAAGGATTTAATCTAAAAGACACAGTTTCAAAACGAGTATCCTTAGCTGTCAGGCATGTGCAATCAAAGCTAGATTAAGATTCCATTTTACTTCAAACAGAATGGCTGTCGTCAAGAAATGAAATGCTGGTGTAGAAAAAAGTATCACTTCTACACTGTTGCTTTGAATTAAGTGCAGTCACTAAGGAATGCCCATCAATGGCATGATATCTGTAAGTTGCAAAATAAATCACCATGGAAACAGGTGACCACCAGTGTAATAGTGGCATGAGTTATCAAGGAAACAACCAATAGCCTTCTGAATGGATTCAAGACCCACTTGTCAGAATGGTACACATCCCTGTTACTATAAACTAGAACAAGAACCTAAAAAGAGGGGAGGAAATAGATCAATAGGGAAGGCAGCCAATAAACCTATAGATAAGAAGACAGTACATTAAAGTGCTCTGTAGGCAGCTATTATTTTACCTGTAGAATGGGAACTCACAACGGAAACCTTTGGGTCTAAAGCTGGATGAGTGAAGGGAAATGCACATATCAGTGGGGTGGCCTGAAGAGAGGTAACTTGATAGACCTCGGAGGCCTGAGCTCCTGATAAGAGGCAGGGTCCATAGAAGCATACAGGCAGAAGGGTGGGAGGGAGTAAGAAGGAATGGTAAGGAAAGGGAGGAGATGGGAGGGAGAAGAAGGGAGGGAAGCTAGGATAAATACTCAATATGCTTGTAAAAGTAGAAAAAAAACAAAAAATAGAACTGCCACATGATCCAGCTATACCAATTGTGGGGAGGGGGTACTCAAAGGAATCAAAGTCAGCATTTATGAGACACTGCACATCTATGTGGGTTGCAGCACTATTCACAATAAACCATTTGTGGATTCAGTCTAGATGCTCAACACTAGATGGATGGATAAAGAAAATGCAGGAAGTAGACATGATGGAGTTGTATTGTGCCACAAAGAACACAATTATGCAGTAAAATAGATAGAACTGGAGTTCATATTAAATGATGTATGCCAGTCTCTGGAAAACAAAATTTGTGTTTTTTCCAACATGTGGAATCTAGATACATTTTTAATAGACATGAAAGTAGAAGGGGACTATTTAGGGTGGAAAAAAGTGAACTGGGGGAAGGAGAAGATCTTCGATATGAGAGGGTAGCAGGGGAATACATGCATAAAGTGCTTTACATACATGTATGAAAATCTCAATTTATTATCCCATACAATTAATATATGCTAATGAAATAGTGTGGAGTTGAGCATAGTATCATACAGCTGTGATTCCTGCTACACGGGATGGCAAGGCAGGAGTACTGCAAGTTCAAGGCCTGCTTGGGCTACATCACCAGTTCAAAGCTTGGTTGACCAACCCAGCAACGTCCTGCTTCAAAATAAAAATAATAAAAATAGCAGTGAATGTAGTTCTGTGGTTGAGCTCTTGCCTAGCCTGTGAAAGGTCCTAGTTCTAATACTCTGCACTGAAAACAGTAGTTGCTATGGTTGAAAAACATTCAGCTAACACTCCTTGTACAATTTTTCTTCCTCCTATTTGTCACAAGGTTTGGGGAAAAAACACGTAAAAAGTTTCAGCATCTGAGAAGGCCAACTCTTTATATCTTAAATTACACAAATACTGATACCAGTGTGACATTTGACCAGAGAGTGTTTGACTCCAAATCTTTGTCAGTGTGTGTTTGTTTCCCTCTTGGTGATAAATGTGAGTTCATGAGTGTGAAAGGGAACAAAACAAATGGCATAAGTTGTCCTTTCATGCCCAAAAGGTTGGGACCTGTATAAGAGTCCCACATTACATATGCCTGTGACAGGAAGGTTTGTTGTTTAAATTTTTTTCTTTAGTGTCTTTATATGTGAAATGTTTCTTTATAATCTGGATGTATAGTTGGCACACTGATCTCTTTTATGTATATGGATGAAATGCACCATACCATATTCTTAGGTGAGCACACTAGATGATGTGAGATAAATTTGCATTTGTAAATAATAGAAAGTGTTAAATGAAGAATCTGTTTCTGATTTAAGTACAGTATAAGGAAGTATTAATGGCTGAATGAAACAGATTTTAAAAATCTGAATAAAACATCAAAGTGAAAATCTTTGGTGACATTAGTAGAAAATTAAATTAGTCAATAGGTGGGATCATTCCCAAATTGCATGATGAATATTAGGAATAAATAGTTTAGAAAAACTTCATATAATATTAAGAGTGTGGGAGTTGATTCTGCTCTTTTAAAATGTTTAGGGAAGTGACAAGAAAACAATTTGAATGTTTGTTTTCCTAGACTATAAATTATAACACTTCGATTCTCTAAAATACTTTTTCTCCATATATATGAAAATATAAACAAAAAATCTCAGTATCATCTCTTATTACAAACAGCATTTTGTCTTTTATATTAGAAGTAAAGACAATAAATGACATTGTGCTATTCATCAAGAAATATTTTCCACCTTAGCATCTGAGTAGAGACTTTAGAGACTTCAGTCTTTTTTCAGAAAATTCTTCTTACAAATTATTTCAAGGAAGAAAAGGAAAGTAGAGTCGATGAGGATGTATAAGTGTCATAGTGTTTGATGGTGACTTATGAGCACCTACCTGAGTTCAGATCTCTATCAGCCACTTAAAAAACTGGTGCAAGTGGACCCAGTGCTTGGGATGAGAACTAGACAGAAAAATCCCTAGCCAGCCAGTCTAGCTAAATCGGCATGTTTCAAAAAAGGTTGGGAAGAAATTGAAGATACTCAACATCAAACAACCCTGTGGCTTCCACTTATGTGCACACACACATATGTGCATACACACACAAACACCTACATACACACATAGCAAATTCTCAGAAAGAAATCGATGAAGATTTAGGTTAGGAAAAAGCCTCGGTTTTGGTCATTATATTAGTGTCATTATATTACCATTTTGTGCTAGCAAGTTTAGTTGACTTGATCCTATTTAAACTCTATCAGCTGAACACTGCTACTTGTCTTCCCATTGACTGCCCAATGGCCAATTCAGCCTTGGCCAGAGACAGTATCTGTGGGGCTGAATGCACACTAGAAGAAAAAAAAGTCTTAATAAGATCAAGGTGTATGGTTTCTGTCCTATTGAAAAAAAGGTACTCAATATTACTTTCTCCCTAAAATATCTTCAGTAGCTCTGCTAGAATTCAATACCACGTTTGTAAACATTCAGTTCTTAATATTGTGACATGAAAATAAAAAAGAAGCAGGTAGTTACATCAGACATTTTAATTAACCCAACATTCATTCTTACTTTCTATCTCTTCTAAACCATATATTGTCTGGTTTCTCTTTCATATAGATACAGCAAAGACCCAGGTCTCTTAATGAAATGTAGAATGCCATGAATTTTTCAGGAATGCTATGTAAGGAGAGTTGATTCCTAAGAAGCAATGACTGATATCCCCACATCTACCTTGGACTCCAGAGAATTATGATAGATACCAAGAGCCAGAATAGCGGACACAATAGTAGTAATCCTGCCTTTGACAACATGTAACCCCGCATCGTTGGCTCTAGACCAATGACTACTGGATGTCCCTCTCTTGGCAGGGAAATAACTACTTATCTCATTGGAACAACCATTATTTCACCTATCCGCTATATATAGTAGAAACTTATTCTAGTTAATATTAATTCATACTAAGAGTTTTTATTGGCTGTAGAAAGTAAAGTATTTGAGCAGGAGTTTATCAGATGCATTTGGTTTGCTACTATCAATTTCAACTTTGTTTTTACAACTTTTACCTCTGTCCTTTCTGCATAGACCTTTATTTTATTGTTTATTGTTTTTGTTTTATTTTTAATGTTACTTTTTCTAATTTAATAGTATTTGAACTTTTCATCCATCTTTTAAATATTGTACTTGTTTTCTTTAATTGCACAATCACTGCATCAACCTAGATTTGTAAAAGACTTAACAACACTTCTGTATAAAGAATGCACAGTTTTTTCTTCCCATTTTCATACTTCTCCCACCACAGGAAGTAGATAACTGTGCTGAATGCACCAAGTCACCAAAGAGGCAGATGATCCAGGGGTTAAGTATTGAGCAGCTATGTACCTCACTGACTCCTCCAAATTTATGAACAAGCTCTCCATAATAATTTTGACATTTTTTAAAACTTTTGTGTGTGTGTGCGTGAGTGTGTGTGTGTCAAAGGGCATTGTGTGTCCCTGTGAAGGACCAAGGGTGACTTCGGGAATCATCCTGGATTGCTTGTACCTCCTTTTTGCTTTGCTCTGGGATTTCCCAGGTTCCGCCCACTGGGGGCAGGAAGTGCATGCCATTCTGCCTAGCCTATTTTTATGTGGGACCCTGGATTTTTCTGCTTGTGAGGCAGAGTCTAACCCCTGAGCCATCTCTCCAGCCCCATTTTGACATTTTTTTTTTGGACAAGAATGCTCCTGTGGGACTATTTCAGCTAATTATAATTTCTCCTGGATGTTTTCAAATTTAAAAATTAATTTAGACTTTCATATGCTTCACATTTTTAAAACCTAAATTTGTAATATGAGTTAAATTTCACTTTTATTTATAACTAACTTTGATAACCAGCTTTTTAAAATTAGAAAGTTTGATATTTGAGGACTTATAGAGTCTGGCCTCTCTCTAGGAAGCTAGTGAGAGTGGATGGTGAAAGTAGGAAACAATAAAAGTCAGTTTGTGGTTCTCTGGAGATAGAACAAGTGTTATTTGCAATCTGGGTGGGCAGATACAAAGGATCTTCTAGTTTATGAATAAAGAATGGTTAAGATTTAGAAATATAAACCTCACCTTAAAGAGATAATATAATTCACTATATGCTATAGAAAAAAAGGTGGGAAGGAAGGATGGAACATAAACGGAAGAAAGATAAGGGCCAGAGTTCAAGATGACAACATTTTACAGGTATCACATATCCAATTCTTACAAAGACATTAGTTTGAAAAATAAAATTCCAGTCCCGTGACTATTGGATATTGCTGCTAAACATTATTCAAAAATGTGCTGCAAACTGCCATTAACACATTGTCCTATGGCATTTTTCTCTGAACAAACAGCCACTATTTTGCCCAGACTACTAAGATGCTCCCTCAGAGACAAGACTGAGGAAGGCTAGAATGCATATGCCCGCACATGTGCTGTATACATGCCTGCCCGTGTGCCCTCACACGTGAGGTCTGGGAGGGGCCCCAGAGTATGTAAACTGAGGAAGATTAGCTGGAGGGGGTCTTCCATTTGGGCAACCTTGAAGTAGACATCTACCATTGGGTCCTCCCTGCTCCTGTAAACAACCATCATCTCTACTCCAAGTCCAATAAACTTGTTTCATCAAGTCAGAGCTTGGAGTAATCATTACTTCCATTTGTCATGGAACTCTTATCTAGGGTAGAAAGATGGCTGTGTGGTGTCCCCTCAGGAAACGTATTCACGAAAAACATATGAAAATAGAAGCATTTCTAAATTAAGGCTAAATCTAACTTTTCTTTAAAATGATAAATCATAAAAATGTATGCAAGAAAATTCCTTAGTATACATATTAATTTTACATTTTTTCAATAAATTTAAGTTTTTTATCACATCTTAAGAGTTGTCTCATATTGATAATGTCCAGTCTCCAACAAAAAAATTGTTAAGATATGCAAAGAGATTTGAACCTGTGGTTCATGCAAAGGAGAAAATCAGTATAAACAGTGCCCAAGTGAACTTAGACTCTGGACTCCCTAGAGACAGACTTTAGAATAGATGCTATAAATATAACTAAAGAACTAAAGGAGATCATGTCTAAAGAACTAAAAATAAGTATAAAATTATGCCTCACCAATAAAGAGTATCAATGAAGAGCCAGAGATTACAAGGAAGAACCAAACAGAAATCTTGGAGTAAAAAAGAAAAATTTTAGCAGAGGCACTCAGCAATATATTTGAGCATGAAGAGAAAGAAACAGCAAGCTTGAAGAAGAAACTGTGGAGATTGACCATTCAAAGGAGCAAAGAATATTATCATTCTTGTTATAATGAACAGTCTATATGTAAGCAATCTCATATACCATCAATGTACCTGTATATACATAAAAATTACACCAACATAGGTGTAAATTGAGTTTCAGATGGAGAGGAGAACGGGAATATAAAATGCTTGAAGAAATAATGGTCAAAACTTCCAATTGTTATGAAAGACATTAATTTACATTAATTTATGGCTCAATGAAAGCCATACCTGAATACATCATCATAAAACTGTTAAATCAATGACAAAGAGAGAACCTTTTAAATAGCAAGTTACAGTGTTACAGTATATCCTCTGAATGTAGCTCAAAGGTAGATTTTTCTATAGTGTTGTAGGTGCAATCTTTAAGCAAATGATTGGTCTTGTGTTTGGAGGAAAGTGGGTGGCTAGTTGATGTTCTTATTTTCATTTTTGACAAATGCTGCATTTCTAAGAGAGAATCTCAGGTCTAGTAGAAACTTTGATGGTCACTTAACTTTCCTGGTACCATAAGTTGGCCTCAGCCCTCAAGCTAGAGCCCAAGTGTCCACACCTGGCTTGCAGGGACCTGGTGACTAGGTCCCCCCGGCTGTCTTGTGTTTACCTTTCCGTTCTTCATTGCTTTTGAAGTCACCGCGACATGAATGTGGGTGTAAGGTGCCTTCATAAAAGTTATCCTTTTAGAAAAAAATACCTGCTCTAAGATACCAGTTATTTCAGCATTATATGATATTCCCCAAACATCCATGGTTTTACAAATATGCTTATAAGTATTCTCGTAAGCATGTGGCACAAGCAAACAGATGTCTTTTCATTTAGGGCGTAATTGTCACCAGTGCTGAGTGGCGTGCCCTTCCCTGCTCTTGTTTCATTTCCCGAAAACGATGACAAAACTACTCTGTTTGCTTTCACTGAACCCATCTTTTGCAATCTGGCTTAATCATTTTACAGATTTCCCTTTGAAATAAATGAGCCAGGTTGTCAAACAACCATGGAAGATTTTTCGATACATGAGTGACATGTAAAAGAGATACTTTTAGTAAACGGATATGTAAAAATGCTTCTTTCTGCTCCAAGTCTTCCTAATAAATTCAGGATTTTAGCAGTGGTAAACAGAACCTTATTCATTCAAAGTGAGGAATAGCAGCATGACCATGAGTGTCTGATTTCTAGAAAAGAGTGGGACAGCAAATGGCCAGGCACTAGCGAAAGCAGGCAACCTTTGTTAAATTCCGTGAATCACACACACAGCACATGAAAGATATCAAACTATTAGGAGGTCAGTAGGGCTCAGGGGTTAAAACCTCTGCCTCACAAGTAAAAAGACCTGAGTTCAAATCTTAGATCTCACATAAAAATGCCAGGCAGAAATGGCAGTGACCTGGAGGGTGGAGCCTGGGAAAGCCCAGAGCAAAGCAATAAGAAGGTTGAGCGATCCAGAATGATTCTTGATATCACCCCGGGACTCTACAGTCACAAACACTTAACTGCCCTCTTGTACACACACACACACACACACACACACACACACAAGAGGAAGGTTTGTTGGGAAGAAGGTTGGGAAGTGGGAGAAGTGGGGTTGAGGTAGGGTAGCCTAATGTGGGGTGATATGATAAAAATTCATTGTACACGTGTGCTGTCAAAGAATTTCAGAAACACCCTTCCCCGAAAAATATGTTGGACTCTCTCTTTCTTATTTGCTCCTTTTTTCAATGTGTGTGTGTGTTTCAGAGGATATTGTATGCCCCTGTGGAGGACCAAAGGTGACTTCAGAAATCATCCTGGATTGCTTCCACCTCCTTATTGCTTCACTCTGGGATTTCCCAGGCTCCGCCCACCAGAGCTGGAAATGCAAATCACCACCATTTCCGCCTGGTGTTTTTACATGGGCCTTGAGATCTGAACTGAGGCCCTTCTGCTTGCGAGGCACAATCTTAACCCCTGAGCCATCTCTCCAGCTACCATCACAACCAACCCCTTTCTTTTTCAGAGGGTTTCACGTATTCCAAGTTGGTCTCAAACTTGTTACATAACCGAGAATGTTCCTCCGCCTCCAACTCCAAGTGCTAGGGTTACAGATATGTGCCACCATGTCTCATTTTTCCCAATTTTTAAAAACTTTATTACTTAAAAAATTTAAAATAGAAGTAGACTTTACCCAAAAAAAAAAATTGCGCAGGAAACAAAATTCCCAAACCATAAATGGAAATACACCATCATAGAGCATTTTACAACATACAAAGATAGAGATACAAAAGACCCCACACGGTCCAAAACTCCTACTAAAACCACAGTTCCAAGCTATGAGGACCACAGCATCACATTAGTCTTCCGACAGAGTAGACAACATTCATCAACCAACTATGTGCAATGGCCTCATTTTTATGCATTTCTGGGGTGTTGAAACCAAGGGTTCATGCAATCTAGGTAGTAACTGTCCAGCTGAATTACATTTCCAGCCCCTGGAATCTCCTTGCTTCTTGGGAATACAATGCATAGTATATAATAAAGTAGAAAATAATACTAATAAAAGGCTGAGGTAAATAAGTTTTCTAATAAATAAAGCATCATAAAAATAAATTTAAAGTATTTTTACTTTTTTAATGTTGTATACATGAATATAGTGACTTTATGTTTTCAACCCTTAGTCTCAAATCCTGTTTCCCCTCCTTTTCCCCTTAAGAACCCTTTCTTCATCTCCCCTGCCAGACTCCCTATTTTCAAATCTTTTTGCTTGTGCGGCCCACTGTGTTTCATCTAGTCTGTGATGACTTATGCCTGACCTGATTCATCCTACATCAGTGGATATACCACTGAGGAAAGCATCCTCCTTTACTTCCCCATCAACATTAGTCCTCATCAATCTCTCAGAGAGGTATGGAGTTTCCTGAGATCTTGCCTGATGTTATAGCGAGATTGATAAGATAGTTCCTGTGCAATTCTTATGTACGTATACATATCTGCCATGAAATCTTTTATATCACAACTACGTCATATTCAGGAGACAATACATTTTACTTAATTTTGTTAGTTACAAGAACAAATGGTTGTAGGAAATTCTATTCATCTTTATAATTCTTATATTGAATATATGAATTTGTAAATTGAAATTATTGAAAACGTCACTGAAAGACATGAAGCTTTTTTCTATTTTTGCGTGTGCATGTGTGTGTGTGTGTTGTGTATGATGTATGCATGTGTGTGGATGCACATGTGTATGCAGTTGTGTGTTGGGTGTGTGTGTGTTTGTACGTGTGATGTGTAGGCCAAAGATTGATATGATATGTCATCTTCAATCACTCTTTTACCTTATTCCTTGTGTTAAGTTTTCTCAGTCAAACCCAGAGATCACTGAAAAGACTAATCTAGTTGACTTTTTTTCTGGGATCCTCTGTCTCTGCTTTCAAGGCTGGAGTTACAGGTGGACTGCTCTACCACCCAGCATTTGCATGGGTTCTGGGGACCTGAACTCCATTCTTCTGGCTTGTGAACAAGTGCCTTAACCCTGGTGTCATTTCCCCTAGCCCAAGACATCAGTATTCTAAAGTGAAGATATTAGGGCTAGGGAGATGGCTCATCACTGAAGTGCTTGCCATTTGAGCTTGAGATCTGGAGTTCAGAGCTCCAGAGTCCTCATAAATGTGTAAATGCCCAGTGGCTGTGGTAGGCACCTATGATTCTAGTTCTGGGAAGGCAAACACAGAGGATCCCTAGTCAGACCAGCATGCGGTGAGCCCAGGGTTTGATCGAGAGACTCCAACTCAAGGAATGGTAGAGAGTGATCAAGGAAGACTCCTGATAGCAAATATTGTCCT
>JALPQD010000023.1:12410421-12439100 GCA_023101885.1 Typhlomys cinereus
GTGAAGTCTTCCTGGTGAATTGTACCTGTGACTAAAATGTAGTATCCATCCGTGTCTCTTATAATTTTTTTGGTTTGAAATCCACTTTGTCTGATAGCATAATGGCTACCCCTGCCTGTTTTCTGCTTCCATTTGCTTGTAGAATTGTTGACCAGCCTTTTATTTTTAGAGCGTGCCTATCTTTTGTGGTGAGATGGGTTTCCTGCAGGCATTGATGGATTGTGATTTTCCAAGTTTGTAATCTGTGTCTCTTGATCGGTGAATTAAGTCCATTAACATTTAGTGTTATAATGGAGAAACTATTAATTCCAGACATTTATTATGTTTAGTAGCTTTTATAAGTATATTGCTTCGCTTTTAATGGTGTTATATTTGCCTTCTGTTCTCCTGGATATGCCTGTTTTTTTCTTCACGCTTGAGTATCATTTCTAGCAGTTTTTGAAGGCCTGGTTTGGTGGCATGTATCCCTTAAAGTTGTCTTTGTGCTGGAAAATTTTTCTTTCTCCCTCGATCATGACTGATAGTTTTGCAGGGTAAATCAGCCTGGGTTGACATTTTTGCTCATTCAATACTTGAAGTATGTCTCTCCAAGCTCTTCTTGCTTTTACTGTTTCGACTGAGAAGTCATTTGTTATTTTAATAGGTTTACCTTTAAAAGTGACTTGTTTTTTCTCCCTTGAAGCTCTCAGCACCAGTTCTTTATCTTGAATGTGGAGTGTTTTAACTATTATTTGCCGTGGAGTGCTTCTATTTGGTCTTATCTGTTTGGGGTGTGTAATGCCTCTATGGATGGGCCTCTCTCTTTTTTTTTTTTTTTTTTTTTTTTATTATTATTTATTCAACTGTGCGCATGTGCGTGTGTGTGTGTGCGTGTGTGTCAGTGTATGTGTAGAACCACGGACGAATTCGCGAACCACCATGGACGCCTCTACCTCCTTCTGCCCCGGGATTCACAGGCTCCGCCCTACCAGGACCAGAAGCACAGGCCGCCCCCGCTTCCGCCTGCCTGGCGTCTATATGTGGGATCTGGGATCCGAACTCAGGACCTTCCGCCTGCAAAGCGGAGGCTTAACCCCTGAGCCACCTCTCCAGCCCCGGGCCTCTCTCTTTTTTAGATGAGGAAAGTTTTCCTTGATGATCGTTTGAAAAATTTCCTCAGGGGTGGTATTTTGAAATTCTTGCTCTGGTATTCCATGAATACGCATGTTAGGCTTCTTCAGGGTGTCCCATATCTCTTGGATATTTCTCTCAAGTATCTTTTTGGCTTTAACCACCTCTTCCATTGAGCTGGTTAGTACTCCCACTTTATCTTCAAGGTCTGAAATTCTGTTTCCTGCTTAGTTAGTTCTGTTGATAAGACTCTCTGTGGAGTTCTGGGTTGAAGATAACTTGTCTTGTAGCTCAGTTTTAAACTCCGCTTGAGTCTGTTTTAACTGCTCTATGCACTTTTTGTTTCTTGCACTGTTTTTTCTCAACTCCTCCAAATGTCTGTTGTGCTCCTCTTCAAAGCGATTGATTCGATTATGTAATTCCTCCCGAATTTCCTCTTTCATAGTATTGAACATGGTAATGATCATATTTTGAAAGACCTTATCCTGGGTGAGGCTTTCTTGGCCTTTTTCTGCAGGTTTGTTCTTGTTGGAGTCTAACATTGTGGGATTAATTTCTTCAGTGGGAAATTTGTTTACTTGAGGGTTGCTTCTCATGGATTTGCACTTTGACTTTGGCATTGTCATTTTAACTCTTAAGATCTCTCAATGTCACTAAACTGAATTATTTGGCCTGGGGTCCTGGTGGGCGGACGGGGGCGGAGACTTACCTAGGGCGCGGGGTGAGGCCCGGCTGGACCGCACGGGCGCGTCCCGACCGGCTCTTTCATTATTTTTAAGGCAATGGTACATGGTATTGTTTCTCTCACGTCGTTCTCACTTTGTTTATCCTTGGTGTATAAAAAAGCCATTGATTTTCAATATTAATTTGTATCCTGCCACTCTATTGAACTTATTAGTTTCAAGCGGTTCTTGGCAGAATTTTTAAGGTTCTTAAGGTATAGGACCATGTCATCTGAGAATAGGGATAACTTGATTTCTTCTTTTCTAAGTTGTCTCCCTTTTGTCTCCCTCTCTTGTCTTATGGCTCTGGCTAAGACTTCAAGAACAATGGTGAATAGTGGTGAGAGTGGGCAGCCTTGTCTAGTGCCTGTTCTGAGTGGGAATGCTTCCAGGTTTTTACCATTCAGGATGATGTATGCCATAGGCTTGTTGTATATAGTCTTTATTATGTTGATAAATGTTCCTTCCAACCCTATTTTCTCCTTCCAATCCTATTTTCTCCACGGTCTTTATCATAAGGGGTGCTGGATTTTGTCAAAAGCTTTTTCAGTATCAATTGAGAGAATCATATGACTTTTGTCTTTGCATTTGTTTACATGGTAAATTACAAAGATTTGTGTTTGAACCAAATTTGTGTGTTTCTGAAATAAACCTGACCTGATCATAGTGGATGATCTTTTTAATATATTTTTGTTTTTGTTTTATTTTTATTCAATTGTGCGTGTGTGTGCGTGTGTGTGTGTGTGTGTGTGTGTGTGTGTGTGTGTGTATGTAGAACCACAGGTGAATTCGGGAACCACCATGAACCGCCTCTACCTCCTCCTTGTTTACTCTGCCCCGGGATTCACAGGCTCCGCCCTACCAGGACCAGAAACGCAGGCCATCCCCATTTCTGCCCAACATCTATACTTGGGGTCTAGGATTCAAACTTAGGACCTTCCACCTGCAAGGCAGAGGCTTAACCCCCGAGCCACCTCTCCAGCCCCTTTAATATATTTTTTAATCCTGTTTGCTAGAATTTTGTTGAGAATCTTTGTGTCTGTGTCCATCAGTGTAACTGGCCTACAGTTTTCTTTTTTGTTGTGGTTGTTATGTCTTTATTTGGTTTTGGGATCAGTGTAATGTTTGGCTTCATAGAAAGAGTTTTGGAAAGGTTCTTTCTTTTATATTTTGTGCAATAATTTATCGAGTAGTGGTGTTAATTGCTCTTTAAATATCTGATAGAATTCTGCACTCACTCCATCTGGTCCTGGCTTTTCTTGGTAGGGAGATTCATTATTACTGCTGTAACTTTATTTACATTTTGTGGTAATTCATTTTTAAAGATATTTATTTCTTAAGAAAGAGCAAGAGAGAGAGATGCATCAGAAAGCTATTTTCAGAAGTCAGTTTCTCTTTATATCATATGGGCTTCTGGAGAATGGACTCAGGTTAACAGGTTTGTAAGCAGACACTTTATCACTGACTATCTCATGGCCTGCATGAGGCATATATAAAAATTATACAATAGGAAAGAGGAACCTTTTGTGGATAGTGAAAAGATCCTGGTATTTCTCGCAGAGGAGGAAAGGATACTTCAACTGAATGCTATTTACCTTCCAAAACATTTATCTGAATTTTTTAAATTTAATTTAAAAGCATGGTTTTTATTGATAAATTTTTTTGCAAATGAAAGACCACTGCAATTAGTTAAAAACCAAATATGGTTTCATTGTGTTCCCCTAAGTTCATATGTTGAAATCTTAAATTTCCATATGGTCCCATGAAAGGTGGGGCCCAAAGGGAAGACTTTAGGTCATGAGCTCTATACTCAGAAATGAATCTGAGCTGTTCTCAAGGTACAGAACTCTTTTGCAATAGCTTTTCATAAAAATGACCCGTGTCAATATGCTTGCTCGTGTTTCTGCTTTTCCAATACAAGCTGCGGGAGGACAGCACTCCTTCACATATCAGGGCTCAGCTTCCAGCACTTTCCAGACTTCAGAACTCTGAGCCGAAATAAACCTCTTATACTAAAATGCTCAATTCAGACATTCTTTCACAGTGAGAGAAAATGGTCTAATATCTAAGACTGTTAGTTTTATTCAAAGGATCCCAAGGGAATAGAAGTCAGCATAGTAGAAGGAAGTAATGATACCGGAAATGTCTCTTTTCCTGACTTCAAGATTTCTTCAAATCCTAGGTAGGTAAAACATTTGTTAATAAAGTTTTCTCTGAAAGGCACACCAGAAACTTCTGATTGTGAAGCAGTTAAGTAGTCAGTGGAGCCACATGCTGTTAACATGCCATCAATGTGATATGCAAAACTTTTTTTTTTTAGTTCACTCTTATTTACATATAATTAGGTTTCTGGAGTCTAGGAATTTTAACAAATATATACAAACATACAACAGTTGCTTCAATTATAATATAAAAAAACTTCATTACTCTCACAAATTTTTAAAGGAAATTTTAGCATAGTAATTCATTTTTATTTTATTTTATTTATTTAGTGTGTGTGTGTGTGTGTGTGTGTGTGTGTGTGTGTGTGTGTGTCACAGGTATGTCCCTGTGGAGGACCTAGGGTGATTTCAGGAATCATCCTGGATTGCTTCTACCTCCTTTTTGCTTTGCTCTGGGATTTCCCAGGCTCCGCCCACCACAACTGGAAGAAAGTACAGGCTGCTGTCGTTTCTGCTTGGCATTTTTATGTGGGACCTGGGATCTGAACTCAGGACCTTCTGCTTTCAAGGCAAAGTCTTAACCTCTGAGCCATCTCTCCAGCCCATCCCACAAATTTTTTTCTTCTTCGTCTGTGCAATGTAAAATCTTTCTGAGTGTAATAAGAAGTTAGCCAGAGTTATTGGGGAAAAAATCCAAATAGTAGATAAATACATTCACACTAAACTGAAATTTCTCACTAGCTTCTTTATATCTAGAGTAATAAAAATTAAAGAGACTGAAATTTTAAAATAGTCCTTTTTTTCAATAAAACCATCAGTGCCTGCCTCTGAAGTAATCTAGTAGACTGCCTAAGAGGCTAGTAGGAGTTAGGGACATAAGGTACTGGAAGATCATTTTGCCTAGGATGTACAATGTCCGGGGTTCAAATCCCAGCACCATAAGAAAAGAGACTCACAGGGTCCCATTCTTTGATCTTAATATTATAAAAGTCTCCTCTGTAGTTTCTCGATGTACAGCCACAGGAAGCAAGACCCCAAGAATGTGTGTGTGTGTGTGTGTGTGTGTGTGTGTGTGTGTGTGTGTGTGTGTAAGTTTACATCCATTTCTTCTTTTTGGCCTTATATGCAAGGATTTAAGACATTTGGACAGAATTTGATGTAATACTATTTAGAAAGCATATTCCCTGTACAAATAACACATAAAACAATAGAAATATAAAATGCCACATAGAACCAAAGAATCCACAGCCTCTGTTCTCAGGACATAGAGCAGGTTGTATAAGACAAGGGAACTATAAATAGCTGTGACATAACTTCAAAGCAGAATCATTTTATGGCTATTTTCTATCAGGCCTCTACAGGTGAGTTTGCATTTAGTTCACTGTGCAAACAGTTTTCTATGAATGTTGATTAAAATCAGAAGGTTGAAATAATCTGGATGAGTTTAAAAATATGCACTTCATTAAAATAATATGGTATGTCTAGTACAGCAATTTAGTCCATTTTTACTAGTGAAATTATTCCCCAAACTTCTCCTGTGACATTTTCCCCATGCCAGATCATGTACGAGTCCACCATGACCATCACTTTCCTCAGTACCTGGCATGGATTCTCCCCTCTGCTTAGAAGTGCTCCACTTTCCTCCTTCTGATCTTTAGGACATGGAGGAAGTGATGCTTTTTGCAAAGATGCATGGTTGGATGTGACCCAATGTCCCATCTACTCTCTCACCATAGGTTTTCTATATTTCCTTCATGATGCCTACCTCCTAGTCATTTCTTTTTTTTTTAATTTTTTTATTATTATTATTTATTCAACTGTGTACATGTGCGTGTGTATGTGTGTGCGCTTGTGTGTTTGTGTGTGTGTCTGTGTGTGTGTAGAACCACGGACGAATTCGCGAACCACCATGGACGCCTCCACCTCCTTCTGCCCTGGGATTCACAGGCTCCGCCCTACCAGGACCAGAAGCACAGGCTGCCCCCGCTTCCGCCTGGCGTCTATACGTGAGATCTGGGAACCGAACTCAGGACCTTCCGCCTGCAAGGCGGAGGCTTAACCCCTGAGCCACCTCTCCAGCCCCCCTCCTAGTCATTTCTATCTATTTGTTTTCTTGTTCCCACTCAGCTGCAAACTCCTTGAAGCAGGGTCCTAGTGCATATTGCTGGTTGCATCTCAGCACTTCAGCATCATAAGTACTTGATAAATGCTCAATGAACTGATGATGCTTATAATGGTCATAAAGACCATTGCATTGACATTTATTGAATACATAACCCATCTTTAAGTTAGATACTATTTTATAGTTTCACAAATAAGGTGAAATAACTTGCCTAAATCAAACCGATTAGTAGACAGAAAAGAAAACTGTGTTATGAAACACAGTGAACTGCTAGCTCTATGAATAATCAGGCTATTCTGTCTTATTCATTATTTGTCTCAATATTGTGTTCAATAAGTAGTTTTTGATTGAAGTCTGCTAAACGGGTTGTTTTTCTCTTTAAACAAACCATGTTTTGTCTCCAAACATAATTTTACATATATGAAATGTGAATTTGATGATCTTCATGACATCTTTCCAGACACATTATTATGGTTTTCTGCTATAATGTGAATTTAGCATATGTTAGTGCTACTCAGTTCTAGGATCAATTAAATTCTAAAGTTGTCATCAGTTCTTCAAACCTAATGATTGTATAAAGTAAAGTAGGTTAAAAAAATATTAAAGTACTAAAAAAATCTGTTATCCTGAATATACTCAATTATTTATTTATCATTTAAAAGTTTTTCCAAAACAAAACTTTTTACTTAAAAAATATGTGTGTGTTTATCTGTCATATATATTATAAATACATGTAAAATATATATGCATGTATGTATAAATATATAATATTTTTCATATGTATATATATATCTTCAGTAGGAGTTTACTCAGTTTCTCTTGATAAATTAAAATGCTTGTTAACATTTATAATTTTAAATATTCTGTTTCCACAGGTATGGCTTGTGGACAATTAAAGCTAACTATAAAGAGGGTGTTTCAGCAACTGGAACTACATATTTTGGAATTAAAGAATATGGTAATTGCTGACCTTTTAAAGGTTGTCTATAAAGAGTTAGTGATTTTTAATGATGCTCTTCAGTAATGCACATGGTGCAAATCACTCCTAGGTTACACAACAGAAGTTCTGGCTGAGGGTTCAGGTGTGGAGGGAGTGGTGGTTATTTGAATGCCTGGGATTTAGGTATAACATGTCCTATTGACACTACAGAGAAACTAGCCAACCTTTTGAACTTGTACTTGTGCAAAATTGGAAAAAATGTAGTTTCCTGAGGAACCAGACTTACTGAGATGTTTTCTAGATTTATAATTTTAGAAGAAACAAACAATAAGTAAATGCTTAACTAAAGTTAATCAGATTATTAAGGAAAATGCTATATGAATTCTATCTATTTATTAGTAATATAAAACAGTATGTCAGGGCTGGAGAGATGGCTCAGGGGTTAAGACTGCTTCGAAAGCAGAAGGTCCTGAGTTCGGATCCTAGGTCCCACATAAAACACACACACACACACACACACTCACACACACACATACCAAGCAGAAACAGCAGCAACCTGCACTTCATGTGGGCAAAGCCTGGAACAGAGCTAAGCAAAGTGAGGTAGAAGCAATATTAGATAATTCCCGAAGTCACCCTTGGTCCTCCACAGGAACACACAGTTCTCTCTCTCTCTCTCTCTCTCTCTCTCTCTCTCTCTCTCTCTCACACACACACACACACACACACACACACACACACACACACAAAATAAATAAATTTTTTTATTATTATTATTATTTATTCAACTGTGTGTATGTGTGCACACGTCTGTGTGTGTGTGTGTGTTCCTGTGCATGTGTAGAACCACGGACGAATTCGCGAACCACCATGGACGCCTCCACCTCCTTCTGCCCCGGGATTCACAGGCTCCGCCCTACCAGGGCCAGGAGCGCAGGCCGCCCCTGCTTCCGCCTGGCGTCTATACGTGGGATCTGGGATCCGAACTCGGGACCTTCCGCCTGCAAGGCAGAGGCTTAACCCCTGAGCCACCTCTCCAGCCCAAAATAAATAAATTTTAAACTTTAACAAAGTATGTCATTGCACATTCTTACATTTAGATATAAATCTAATCTCATCCCAGATTTTGAGCTCTTTAGAGATCACATTTCAATCACTTTCTTTCTATTTATACTTTCAATTATACTTGATTCTATACTATTTATAATTATATTTGTAGTAATGTAAGTGAAAGAGCTAATAAGAAAAGTAGATTAATTGAATGTTCTATTTAAATATTTAGAAAGTTCACTGTAGTCAATGCATCAAATAGATTGCAGGATTCAAAACCAAACTCAGATAAAACCAGTCACACTGTGTGCTATGCTAGTTCATGGGTTCCACTATAATAAAACAGGTTGTAGTAAGAGGTGTAGTCACAACTCCAAATGCCAAACAGGCTCAGCATGCATGTGGATGTGTTGAATGAATGTCTTGTGAGTGTCAGGACAAGAATACCAGATACAAAACAGAACATTTTCATGGTACTGTTTTCAAAAGATTTTGTCTCCCCCCCACCTGCCTCTAATAGATGATCCTTATGAAGAAATCGTCCAGCCAAAAAAAGATCCGCAACACTTTGCACATTTAATTTGATCTCGAAAATATAACTACAGCATTCATAGTCTACTGAAAATGAAGCACTAATCCCCTGATTAAAATACAGTGAGTGAGAAGAAAGATACATGTGGAAGTTTGGCTCATCTCCTTCAAAAAGGCAAATCCAACTAAGGAAAGTATTTTATTGATTGTATTCTTTTTTTTTTTAATTCTTCCACTCATACAATGCTGATAAGTACTCCATTCCCCTCTCTCCCTTCACCCCTTCCTGAATCCCCTTGCTCCCTCCCCACTTTTCTCCTTCCTTTTCTCCCCTCCCTTCCTTTCTCTCAGTGTCCCCTCCCCCCCATTCCTGGAGCATCCTTAGTATGCATGACAAACTTCCCTCTGGGTCTTCCTCTCTGATGAGGTGTAAGGACTCATCTACCTTTGAACCCTTTTTTGTGTTCTCCTTTAGTATAGGGACACTTGTGGCTGTTAATCCATTGCCTCTAAGGAACATAGTGTCTGTGATCCATGCTAGACTTTGGGGGTTCAATGATATGTTGGTCATTGAGCAGGTCATGCAAAGTCTTATTATGATTACTTCGGCCCTAACTTGTGTGGAGTATCTTGTATATCATTGCTTCTCCCCATATTTAGGCTCTTACAATCTTACCACTCCCTTTTCCGCAAATTTCCCTGAGCTTTAGGATGGAGAGAGATTAGGCTGGCCTGATTCCAGGTGGTTGATGTAGAGTCTCTGATTTTCTGAATTATGGTTTGTTGATTTTTTTTTTCAGTTTTTCTGTTCCTGCACCGCCCTTGGCTCCATCCTGATAGGTATTGGATGTCACCCCCTGGCCAGAGATAAAAGGCTATTAAAATAGAGTCTTATTATAAGAGTAGATTCAAAGGTAGATGGAATAAGAGGAGGAGACTGCGGTGAGGGGTGGGTCAGTCTCCCATTGCAAAATGGTTACCTTCTATCTGCCAGACTGTATGCCCTCCCTTTCTGGTAAGATCATATCCCATCAGTTGCAAGTGATAGGAAGGACAGTCTGTGAGCTTAACCAGATGTCTCATTACTTACTTGCAGTCCTTGATGGTGGCCTATTATCTCTGCTGTAGCATGATCCCCTCTCTCCTTGTTTCTGGTGGGGGCCTTCCTTCCCCTTCTCTCCTGTTTATAATCTTTGCAATTACTGTAGGTATTACAGAAATTTATGTTTGAGTGTGTCACTAAGTGGGTTTGGTACTAGGATCCACCTATTAGAGAGTATGTGTGGCCCTTAATTTTCTATGTCTGGGACACTTCACTCAATATAATTTTTAATACATTTTTTATTATTTCTGCTCAAACAAACTTAATAGGTAGACCAGTTCCCTCCCTCCCTCCTCCTCCCCCCGAACCCCCTGCTCCCGCTCCCTCCCTCCTCCTCCCCCAGAACCCCCTGCTCCCGCTCCCTCCCTCCCCATCCCCCAGTGCCTCCCCCCCAATTCCCAGAGTCTCCTTTATTGTGTATGCCTAACTCTCCTATTGGTCCTCAATATAATTTTTTCTAATTCCATCCATTTCCTGGCAAATTTCATTAATTCATAATTTTTGATGGCGGAGTAGTATTCCATTGTATAAATGTACCACATTTTCCTTATCCACTAATCAACTGTTGGACATTTGGGTTGATTCCATGACTTTGCTACTGTAAACAGTGCTGCTATGAACATGGTCGTACTTGTGCTATCAAGGTGAATTTTTGCTATATGGGGTATTATTCCCAAAAGTGGAATAGCAGGGTCATATGGCATTTCAATCTTTAACCTTTTTAAGAATCACTAGATGGCTTGCCAAAGTGGTTGTATAAGCCTGCATTCCCACCAGCAATGTAGGAGAGTTCCCTTCTCGCCACATCCTCTCCAGCATAAGGTATTGTTTGTACTGTGTATTTTTGCCATCCTGACCAGGGTGAGATGATATCTCAGGGAGGTGTTGATTTGCATTTCCCTGATGGCTAAGGATGCAGAGCATTTTTTAAGATATTTGTTAGACATTTCAATTTCTTCCCTGATAAAGTTTCTTTTGAGGTCCAAGGCCCATTTTTTAATGAGGCCATTTGTTTCCTTGATGTTTAGTTTTCTAAATTCTTTGTGCACTCTGGATAGTAGAGCTCTATCAGATATGTGGTTAGTAAAGAGTTTCTCCCATTCTGTGGGTTGCCTTTGTGCTCGGGTTACAATCTCTTTATCTGAACAGAATCTCTTTAATTTCATAAGATCCCATCTGTTGAGTGTGGGTTGTACTGACTGTGCTATTGGATTTCCATTTAGGAATTGTTGGCCTAGTCCAATCAGCTCGAGGGAGTTCATTACTCTTTCAACTAAGGTTTTTATAGTCTCTGGCTTTATATCGAGGTCTTTGATCCATTTGGAATTAAGTCTTATACATGATGACAAGTACGGGTCCAGTTTTAATCTTCTGCATGTGGACAACCAGTTTTGCCAGCACCATTTGTTGAAGATGTTGTTCTTTTTCCATTGGATTTTTTGGCCCCCTTTGTCAAAGACCAAATGGCTGTAACTTTGTGGGCTTATATCTGGGTCTTCAACCCTTATCCATTGATCTGTGTGTCTATTTTGGAGCCTTCAACCCTTCTCCATTGACCTGTGTGTCTATTTTAGAGCCAGTACCAAGATGGTTTTATATCTACGGATTTGTAGTATAGACTAAGGTTTGGTATGGTAATACCTCCAGCAGTATTTTTGTTACTCAGAATTGTTTTTGCTATCCTGGGTCTTTTGTGCCTCCATAGGAATTGTGAGATTGTTTGGTCAACTTCTTTAAAGAATTGATTTGGGATTTTAATTGTTATAGCATTGAATCTGTACATTGCCTTTGGTAGGATGGTCATTTTTATGATGTTGATTCTGCCAATCCAGGAACATGGGAGGTCTTTCCACCTTCTGGTGTTTTCTGTAATTTCTTTCTTTTGGGTTTTAAGGTTTTCATTGTAAAGGTCTCTTACGTCCTTGGTTAGGTTTATACCAAGGTATTTCATTTTTTTAGGGGCTATAGTAAATGGGATTGTTTCTCTCAGGGCTTTTTCCCTTCTTTCATTTTGGGCGTATAGGAAGGCTACTGATTTTTGTACATTTATTTTGTATCCTGCCACCCTGCTGAACTTCTCAATTAGTTCCAGAAGTTTCTTGGTGGAGTTTTTGGGATCACTCAGGTATAAGATCATGCCATCTGCAAATAGAGATAACTTGACTTCTTCCTTGCCGATTTAAATCCCTTTTATCTCCCTTTCTTGTCTGATGGCCTGAGCTAAGACTTCAAGTACAATATTGAATAGAGTGGTGAGAGTGGACAGCCTTGTCTCGTTTCTGATCAAAGCGGGAATGCTTCAAGTTTTTCCCCATTGAGAATAATCCTTGCTGTTGGCTTGTTGTATACAGCTTTTATTATATTGATGAAGGTTCCTTCCATTCCAACCTTCTCTAGGGTTTTCATCATAAAGGGTTGTTGGATCTTGTCAAAAGCTTTTTCTGCATCTATTGAGAGTATCATGTGGTCTTGGATTTTGGACTGGTTTATGTGGTGAATTACATTTATTGAACCAACCTTGTGTGCCTGGGATAAACCCTACTTGATTCCCGTGAATGATCTTCTTGATATGTTTTTGAATCCGATTTGCTAAGACTTTGTTGAGAATCTTTGCGTCTGTGTTCATCAAAGAGATTGGTCTATAGTTTTCTTTTTTAAGTGTATCTTTATTAGGTTTTGGGATTAAGACAATATTAGCTTCATAGAAGGAATTTGGTAGTGTTCCTTCCTTTGCTATTTGATGGAACAGTTTAAGGAGTATTGGTGTTATTAGCTCCTTAAATGTCTAGTAGAACTCTGTGCTGAATCCATCTGGTCCAGGACATTTTTTGGTGGGAAGATTTGAGATTACTTCATCGATTTCCTCATATGTTATAGAACTATTTAAATAACTCAGAACTTCCTGATTCAATTTAGGTCCATTGTGTTGACTTAGGAATTCATCCATTTTTTTGTGTTGCCAAGTTTTTCAGAGTATAAGTTTTTGAAATATGACGTTATAATTCTCTGAATTTCTTGGGTATCCGTAGTGATAACTCCATTTTCATTTCTAATTTTGTTAATTTGGGTTTTCTCTCTCTTGCTTTTGGTTACTTTAGCTAGGGGTGTATCTATCTTACTGATTTTTTCAAAGAACCAGCTTTTTAACTGGTTGATTCTCTGTATCATTTTCCTTATCTCAATTTCAGAAATTTCTCCCCTAATTTTACTAATTTCATTTCTTCTACTGCTTTAGGGATCGGATTGCTCTAGTGTCTCTAAAGCTTTAAGCTGCATTGTTAAGATATTTGCTTGTGATGTTTCTATTTTTTATGTAGGCATTAAGAGCTATGAACTTACATCTTAGGACAGCTTTCATTGTGTCCCAAAGATTTTGACAAGTTGTATTTTCATTATCGTTTGCTTTCAGGAA
Source organism: Typhlomys cinereus (assembly GCA_023101885.1). Lineage (NCBI taxonomy): Eukaryota > Metazoa > Chordata > Mammalia > Rodentia > Platacanthomyidae > Typhlomys > Typhlomys cinereus. Next base: position 12,423,573 of record JALPQD010000023.1, read on the forward strand.
ATCTTGAATTTCCTTCGTAATTTCTTCCTGAATCCAATTCTCATTCAGCATCATAGTGTTTAGTTTCCAGGAATTAGTGAATTTTCTGTTGTTTGTTGTGCTGTGGATGTCAAGCTTTAGACCATGGTGATCTGATAGGGTACAGACTAGAATTTCAACTTTCCTGTATAGGTGGAGTTTCGATTTGTGGCCCAGTATGTAGTCTATTTTGGAGAAAGTTCCTTGTCCTGCTGAGAAAAATGTGTATTCTTTGGTGCGTGGGTGAAAAGTTCGATAGAGATCTGTGAGGTCCATTTCAGTAAGAGTTTGATTAAGTTCCAATGAATCTCTCTGTTAAGTTTTTGACCTGTTGATCTATCCCATGTTGAGAGGGCAGTGTTAAAATCCCCAAGAATTATCATTTGGGGTTGATTTCTCGCTTTAGATGCTGTAGGGTTTGCTTAATGAATATGAAGAGGCCTGTATTAGGTGCATACATGTTCAGTATTGTGAAGTCTTCCTGATGAATTGTACCTGTGACTAAAATGTAGTAACCATCTGTGTCTCTTACGATTATTTTGGTTTGAAGTCCACTTTGTCTGATAGCATAATGGCTAAGCCCTGCCTGTTTCCTGGTTCCATTCGCTTGCAGAATTTTTAAACAGCCATTTATTTTTAGGGTGTGCCTTTTTGGTGAGATGAGTTTCCTGAAGGCAGCAGATTGATGGGTTGTGATTTTTAATCCAGGTTTGTAATCTGTGTCTCTTGATTGGTGAGTTAATTCCATTGACATTTAGTGTTATGATGGAGAAATTATTTTTAATTACGGACATTTTTTATGTTTAGTGGCTTTTGTAAATGTATTGTTTGGCTTTTAGGTTTTGGTGGTATTATACTTCTCTCCTCCTGGATACACTTGTTTTTTTCTTCAGTCTTGAGTATCATTTCTAGCATTTTTTGAAAGCCTGGTTTGGTAGACATGTAAGCCTTCAAGTTGTCTTTGTGCTGGAAAACTTTTCTCTCTCCCACAATCATGAGTTTTACCAGGTATATCAGCCTGGGTTGACATTTTTGCTCATTCAATACTTGACGTATGTCTCTTCAAGCTCTTCTTGCTTTTACTATTTCTGTTGAAAAGTTATTGTTATTTTAATAGGTTTACCTTTAAAAGTGACTTGTTTTTTTCCCCTTGAAGCTCTCAGCACCATTTCTTTGTCTTGAATGTGGAGTGTTTTGACTATTATTTGCTGCGGTGAGTTTCTATTTTGGTCATATCTGTTTGGGGTGTGGAATGCCTCTTGTATTTGGATGGGCCTCTCTTTCTTTAGATGAGGAAAGTTTTCACTTATGATAATTTGAAAATTTTCCTCAGGCGTGGTATTTTGGGATTCTTTCTCTGGTATTCCATGAATGCACATGTTAGGCTTCTTCAGGGTGTCCCATAACTCTTGAATATTTCTCTCAAGTATCTTTATGGCTTTAACAATCTCTTCCATTGTGCTGGTTCATCCTGCCATCTTGTCTTCAAGATTTGAAATTCTATATTCTGCCTCAATAGCTCTATTGGTAAGACTCTCTGCTGAGTTCTGGGTTGATGATCACTTTTCTTTTCTTTCAATTTTAAACTCTGCCTGAGACTGTTTTAACTGCTCTATACCTGTTTTTCTTTCTTGAACTGTTTTTCCCAACTCCTCCAGATGTCTGTTGTGTTCCTGTTCAAAGTGGTTGATGCGGATATTTAACTCCTCCCGGATTTCTTCTTTCATAGTATTGAACATGGTAATGATCATGTTTTGAAATTTGTTATCTTGGGCCTGGCTTTCTTGGCTATTTTCTGTGAATTTTTTCTGGTTGGAGTCTGTCACTATGGGGTTAATTGTTTCATTAGGAGATTTGTTTTCTCAGGTTTTGTTTCTCATGAATCTACCCTTTGACTTGGGCATTGTTGTTTTGTCTCTTGAGTCTTTACAGTTTCTAAGTGTTTTTGACTGAACTGACTTAGTTTGTATAACTGCTCTCTGGCAATTATTACTAGTGGTTGCCTTGGAGTTGGTGCGTTTGTCTGTTGTTATTATTTCCAAGATGAGGCTATTAGACTGTCAGTACATCAATTAAATCAGATTTAGTAGACAGGGGTGTCTTACCTGGTCTGCGAGTGAGCATGCGTTCACAGCAGGTGGAAGGGGAGGAGGGACTAAGGATGATAGGCGGGCTTCACCTGGGACCTGGGGCGTGGCCAATAGTCCACCCAAACCCTGGCCAGCTTTGGTGCTGTGCAGGCTGGATGGTGGGAGGGACTGGGAGGAGTGGGTGACCTGGGTTCTGGTGGGGAGTACCTGGGAAGCAGGGTGCCTTACCTGGACTGAGTGAATGAGTGTGCATTCAGGGCCGGTGGAAGGGGGGAAGGGGTTCAGGATGATCGGTGGCTTTACTTGCTGGTCCTTTTGTTAATCCAAAGAAAATGAATCTTTACTTTTTATATCAAAAATATAAAGTATTAATGAATATTTTTCACAGGTATACTCTCTCTACAAAGTCAATGTCCTAATTAAGATAATACTATTTCACTTTATTCTGATAAAATTTCTGATTTTATTAAACTTCGGGCATACATAGAAATATGTTTCTCTTATCTTGTATATTTATATTATTAGCATTTAGACCATTTGCATTATCAGTCTAGTGCAAGTTATTTAAATTGCTTATCACTGGACACCTCACAGTAGAAAGAATATTGATTCAGGACTCTGTGATCTGAACTCATCCAATAATCTATTTAGATTGGCTCCTTCAACTTAAATGAGTTACTGTCTTCCTACCCTTTATTCTGTGTTGTAATCATCGGAAAAGAAAGAAGCTGATTATGACTAGAACATAAGTATGACGTCCATAGTGACATCTCCACATGATGTCACTATTAAGTCTTGGAAAAAGCAATCTTGCTTGAGCTGGGCAGTTTTGTGTAAATGAATATTCCTCAGAAAGACACTTTCCATGCTCTAATTAAAATGGAGAATTCAAAGTGGTATGTAAGGAGCAGAATCCACTACTCTGGAGCTAAGACCCGGGTTAAATCTGAAGCCAACTTTTCTGTAAACTTAGATCTCTCTGAACCTTGAACAGGCACCTAAAACTGTTTTCTCTCGAATGTAACTTATCATAAAATTGCATGGTTCTATCATAGTATATCCATTAAAAGCTGAAATCTTACTAAAGTTTTAGCCATGGTATGTTTACAAAACTTTCGTTAACATGCTTTCACAACTTTTTTTTAACATTTTTTATTATTATTTCCACTCATACAAACTCCCTCCCTCCTCCTCCCCCTGACCCCTCTGCTCCCTCCCCTCACCCTTCCCTCCACATCCCCCAGTGCCTCCCCCCCAATCCCCGGAGAATCCTTTAATGGCTTTCACAACTTTTAGAACTTTTATATTATCTTTAAGAAAACGAACTATAGTAGAATGGCACCTCCTGTCATTAGTTTTCTTAACTGTGTCTTAAACATTACCCATATCAATGAATGTATTTCTACAGGCATACCTGTTATATCTATTTACCAAAAATATGTACTTTATTAGGTTTTTTTTTCAAATTTTCCTTGTTATAAGCATCATTGGAATGATCAACTTAGAACATATAGCATTCACTGCTCAGTTCACCTGTCTGGCTTCGTCTGATTTGGGACTGTCACAGGGAGGGTAGAAGTCTTTCACGAGATCTTTATGAAAACGAATATGAAAGCATAAGCATTGTTAATAACTCAGTATTATATAAATCTTTCTTATTATTACTGGAATCAATAGCTGAGTTTTTATAAATATAGTTTTTTAGTATTTAAAACATTTTCATATTTCATGTGAGTCCCATAATACCCCCATCAAAGGAGTGGTATGATATACATTTTTCCCAGTTTAAACAGAGTCTTAGAGTAACTGAGGAAGATGAATTCACTCTATAAATTTAACTGTAAGGAAACATTGTCAGAAACAAAGATCCTATCATAAGTATGCATTTGTGAGCTGGATTCTAGTATAATTGCAACCATGGAAAAGGAGCTGTACTTCTCTGAAACTTTCCTTTCAAAATGGGAATCAAATTATTCTAACATGGTGATATAAATAATCCCTCTCTTTAACTGTCTCTTTAGCAAGATTGTTGTGAAATGATAAATGTAAAATCTCTACAAGTGAGCTTTAAGTTATGGAATCTGGACTCTAAAAGCTCTTGAACTGCTGATGTAAAGTGTTAGAGAGTCCTGTTGCTAGACCTTTATGGAGATTAAATTAAAAAGCACATGCAGGGGCTAGAGAGATAGAGGCTTCACAAGCAGAAGGTCCTAAGTTTGGATTCCAGATCCCAAGTAAAAATGCCAGGCAAAAATGGTAGCAGCCTGTACTTCCAGTCATGGAAGAGAGAGCCTGGAAAACCCCAGAGCAAAATAAATAGAAGGTAGAAGCAATCCAGGATGATTCCTGAAGTCAGTGCCCCCTACACACATACACACGTAAAAATAAAAAACAAAATAAGCACATGCAAGATCACTGCTTCCTTGCTGTGTACTCAACAAAGTTTTCCATAAAAATAATCAATATTTACTATGGAACCATGCGAAATGAAAACTATATTTAATTACTCTAGAGAGCCCTGGGTTATAAATGAAATTGGTATTTTGTCAGTGGACAAAGGACTCTATAAAACCAATCTCATTTAAAAATAAAATTAATATTTTTATCAATAAATCCAACATGCTGTAAAACCTTCTTGTCATACTAAATAACTTATTAGGTAATGCCTTCTTCCTTTTCAGATGAAGATCACTTAAAGATTTCAACTTCATCTCTGACCATCTTGGAATATGCTCAATTTCATTTCCTGCAAGGTTTAATTTTTGTAAATCGTACCTATTTCCTGTTTCTTCAATTTTGCTGGGAACTAATGGGAAGAAAACAAAGAATAAATAATGTCCTTCTTCTGAAATTTTATACTAAAGAATCTTGGTTTCATTTGGGTCATTTTCCAGAACTATAATTCATCACCTTGTGTCATAAATGAGAACAAAGAAATTAAAAACAAATTCACCAGAACAGCTAACTTGCCATCCCTTAATTACTGTGCCCAGAAATCCTACCCAATTTTGCCCATATTTCAAAGAGTGTATAAAACACAACTTAAGAGAAAAAGGAGAGATTTATTTAGCTTACAGTTCCAGAGTGGAGATATACCCCATTATGGCAGGAAAGGCCTAGAATATGAAGAACTCAAAAAAGTAAATACCAGATAAACAATCTAACTAATAAATGAATTAAATAATTCTTAAATGAAGTGCAAATGGTCTATAAATCCTTAAAAACATGTTTGTCATTGTTGTGTGACTTCCTAGGGAGACAAGAACAAATATCTCTACAACCAACCTGGTGAGCCATTGAATTTATGGGTTACTTATAGTGGACCGTGGGTAACTTCTGGAAAGCACATCACTGAAAGGCCTACTCCAAATGAGTGACATCTATCACAAACACTGCATACCTGCAACTTCCCATGTAACATATACACAACTCCACTGAAGAATTTCTTCTTCCCTAGCAATTGCTTAACTGCTTGCAAAGCATTAGGAGAAGCCTTGTGATCCTGTAACATTCTAAACATCTGAGTCTTGCAAATTTCACAGAGTTCCTGAGCCTCATGGATTTACTTGGCTTCTAGAGTTGAATGAATTTCCCTCACTTCATTCCAAGAGAGAAGGATTTAATCTAAAAGACACAGTTTCAAAACGAGTATCCTTAGCTGTCAGGCATGTGCAATCAAAGCTAGATTAAGATTCAAACAGAATGGCTGTCGTCAAGAAATGAAATGCTGGTGTAGAAAAAAGTATCACTTCTACACTGTTGCTTTGAATTAAGTGCAGTCACTAAGGAATGCCCATCAATGGCATGATATCTGTAAGTTGCAAAATAAATCACCATGGAAACAGGTGACCACCAGTGTAATAGTGGCATGAGTTATCAAGGAAACAACCAATAGCCTTCTGAATGGATTCAAGACCCACTTGTCAGAATGGTACACATCCCTGTTACTATAAACTAGAACAAGAACCTAAAAAGAGGGAGGAAATAGATCAATAGGGAAGGCAGCCATAAACCTATAGATAAGAAGACAGTACATTAAAGTGCTCTGTAGGCAGCTATTATTTACCTGTAGAATGGGAACTCACAACGGAACCTTTGGGTCTAAAGCTGGATGAGTGAAGGGAAATGCACATATCAGTGGGGTGGCCTGAAGAGAGGTAACTTGATAGACCTCGAGGCCTGAGCTCCTGATAGAGGCAGGGTCCATAGAAGCATACAGGCAGAAGGGTGGGAGGGAGTAAGAAGGAATGGTAAGGAAAGGGAGGAGATGGGAGGGAGAAGAAGGGAGGGAAGCTAGGATAAATACTCAATATGCTTGTAAAAGTAGAAAAAAACAAAAAATAGAACTGCCACATGATCCAGCTATACCAATTGTGGGGAGGGGGGTACTCAAAGGAATCAAAGTCAGCATTTATGAGACACTGCACATCTATGTGGGTTGCAGCACTATTCACAATAAACCATTTGTGGATTCAGTCTAGATGCTCAACACTAGATGGATGGATAAAGAAAATGCAGGAAGTAGACATGATGGAGTTGTATTGTGCCACAAAGAACACAATTATGCAGTAAAATAGATAGAACTGGAGTTCATATTAAATGATGTATGCCAGTCTCTGGAAAACAAAATTTGTGTTTTTTCCAACATGTGGAATCTAGATACATTTTTAATAGACATGAAAGTAGAAGGGGACTATTTAGGGTGGAAAAAAGTGAACTGGGGGAAGGAGAAGATCTTCGATATGAGAGGGTAGCAGGGGAATACATGCATAAAGTGCTTTACATACATGTATGAAAATCTCAAATTTATTATCCCATACAATTAATATATGCTAATGAAATAGTGTGGAGTTGAGCATAGTATCATACAGCTGTGATTCCTGCTACACGGGATGGCAAGGCAGGAGTACTGCAAGTTCAAGGCCTGCTTGGGCTACATCACCAGTTCAAAGCTTGGTTGACCAACCCAGCAACGTCCTGCTTCAAATAAAAATAATAAAAATAGCAGTGAATGTAGTTCTGTGGTTGAGCTCTTGCCTAGCCTGTGAAAGGTCCTAGTTCTAATACTCTGCACTGAAAACAGTAGTTGCTATGGTTGAAAAACATTCAGCTAACACTCCTTGTACAATTTTTCTTCCTCCTATTTGTCACAAGGTTTGGGGAAAAAACACGAAAAAAGTTTCAGCATCTGAGAAGGCCAACTCTTTATATCTTAAATTACACAAATACTGATAACAGTGTGACATTTGACCAGAGAGTGTTTGACTCCAAATCTTTGTCAGTGTGTGTTTGTTTCCCTCTTGGTGATAAATGTGAGTTCATGAGTGTGAAAGGGAACAAAACAAATGGCATAAGTTGTCCTTTCATGCCCAAAAGGTTGGGACCTGTATAAGAGTCCCACATTACATAGGCCTGTGACAGGAAGGTTTGTTGTTTAAATTTTTTTCTTTAGTGTCTTTATATGTGAATGTTTCTTTATAATCTGGATGTATAGTTGGCCACACTGATCTCTTTTATGTATATGGATGAAATGCCCCATACCATATTCTTAGTGAGCACACTAGATGATGTGAGATAAATTTGCATTTGTAAATAATAGAAAGTGTTAAATGAAGAATCTGTTTCTGATTTAAGTACAGTATAAGGAAGTATTAATGGCTGATGAAACAGATTTTAAAAATCTGAATAAAACATCAAAGTGAAAATCTTTGGTGACATTAATAGAAAATTAAATTAGTCAATAGGTGGGATCATTCCCAAATTGCATGATGAATATTAGGAATAAATAGTTTAGAAAAACTTCATATAATATTAAGAGTGTGGGAGTTGATTCTGCTCTTTTAAAATGTTTAGGGAAGTGACAAGAAAACAATTTGAATGTTTGTTTTCCTAAGACTATAAATTATAAACACTTCGATTCTCTAAAATACTTTTCTCCATAATATGAAAATATAAACAAAAAATCTCAGTATCATCTCTTATTACAAACAGCATTTTGTCTTTTATATTAGAAGTAAGACAATAAATGACATTGTCTATTCATCAAGAAATATTTTCCACCTTAGCATCTTAGTAGAGACTTTAGAGACTTCAGTCTTTTTTCAGAAAATTCTTCTACAAATATTTCAAGGAAGAAAAGGAAAGTGGAGTCGATGAGGATGTATAAGTGTCATAGTGTTTGATGTGACTTATGAGCACCTACCTGAGTTCAGATCTCTATCAGCCACTTAAAAAACTGGTGCAAGTGACCCAGTGCTTGGGATGAGAACTAGACAGAAAATCCCTAGCCAGCCATGCCTAGCTAAATCGGCATGTTTTCAAAAAAGGTTGGGAAGAAATTGAAGATACCCAACATCAAACAACCCTGTGGCTTCCACTTATGTGCACACACACATATGTGCATACACACACAAACACCTACATACACACATAGCAAATTCTCGATAAGAAATCGATGAAGATTTAGGTTAGGAAAAAGCCTCGGTTTTGGTCATTATATTAGTGTCATTATATTACCATTTTGTGCTAGCAAGTTTAGTTGACTTGATCCTATTTAAACTCTATCAGCTGAACACTGCTACTTGTCTTCCCATTGACTGCCCAATGGCCAATTCAGCCTTGGCCAGAGACAGTATCTGTGGGGCTGAATGCACACTAGAAGAAAAAAAAGTCTTAATAAGATCAAGGTGTATGGTTTCTGTCCTATTGAAAAAAAGGTACTCAATATTACTTTCTCCCTAAAATATCTTCAGTAGCTCTGCTAGAATTCAATACCACGTTTGTAAACATTCAGTTCTTAATATTGTGACATGAAAATAAAAAAGAAGCAGGTAGTTACATCAGACATTTTAATTAACCCAACATTCATTCTTACTTTCTATCTCTTCTAACCATATATTGTCTGGTTTCTCTTCATATAGATACAGCAAAGACCCAGGTCTCTTAATGAAATGTAGAATGCCATGAGTTTTTCAGGAATGCTACGTAAGGAGAGTTGATTCCTAAGAAGCAATGACTGATATCCCCACATCTACCTTGGACTCCAGAGAATTATGATAGATACCAAGAGCCAGAATAGCGGACACAATAGTAGTAATCCTGCCTTTGACAACATGTAACCCCGCATCGTTGGCTCTAGACCAATGACTACTGGATGTCCCTCTCTTGGCAGGGAAATAACTACTTATCTCTTTGGAACAACCATTATTTCACCTATCCGCTATATATAGTAGAAACTTATTCTAGTTAATATTAATTCATACTAAGAGTTTTTATTGGCTGTAGAAAGTAAAGTATTTGAGCAGGAGTTTATCAGATGCATTTGGTTTGCTACTATCAATTTCAACTTTGTTTTTACAACTTTTACCTCTGTCCTTTCTGCATAGACCTTTCTTTTATTGTTTATTGTTTTTGTTTTATTTTTAATGTTACTTTTTCTAATTTAATAGTATTTGAACTTTTCATCCATCTTTTAAATATTGTACTTGTTTTCTTTAATTGCACAATCACTGCATCAACCTGTATTTGTAAAAGACTTAACAACACTTCTGTATAAAGAATGCACAGTTTTTTCTTCTCATTTTCATACTTCTCCCACCACAGGAAGTAGATAACTGTGCTGAATGCACCAAGTCACCAAAGAGGCAGATGATCCAGGGGTTAAGTATGAGCAGCTATGTACCTCACTGACTCCTCCAAATTTATGAACAAGCTTCTCCATAATAATTTTGACATTTTTAAACTTTTTGTGTGTGTGTGTGTGCTGAGTGTGTGTGTGTCAAAGGGCATTGTGTGTCCCTGTGACAGGACCACGGGGGACTTCGGGAATCATCCTGGATTGCTTGTACCTCCTTTTTGCTTTGCTCTGGGATTTCCCAGATTCCGCCCACTGGGGGCAGGAAGTGCATGCCATTTCTGCCTAGCCTATTTTATGTGGGGAAACCCTGGATTTTCTGCTTGTGAGGCAGAGTCTTACCCCTGAGCCATCTCTCCAGCCCATTTTGACATTTTTTTTTTGGACAAGAATGCTCCTGTTGGACTATTTCAGCTAAGTATAATTTCTCCTGGATGTTTTCAAATTTAAAAATGATTTAGACTTTGCATATGCTTCACATTTTTAAAACTAAATTGTAATATGAGTTAATTTCACTTTTTATTTTATAAACTAACTTTGATATCCAGCTTTTAAAATTAGAAAGTTTGATATTTGAGGACTTATAGAGTCTGGCCTCTCTCTAGAAGCTAGTGAGACGTGGATGGTGAAAGTAGGAAACAATAAAAGTCAGTTTGTGGTTCTCTGGAGATAGAACAAGTGTTATTTGCAATCTGGGTGGGCAGATACAAGGATCTTCTAGTTTTATGAATAAGAATGGTTAAGATTTAGAAATATAAACCTCACCTTAAAGAGATAGTATAATTTCTATGGTATAGAAAAAAAGGTGGGAAGGAAGGATGGAACATAAATGAAGAAAGATAAGGGCCAAGAGTTCAAGGTGACAAACATTTTACAAGTATCACATATCCAATTCTTACAAAGACATTAGTTTGAAAATAAATTCCAGTCCCGTGACTACTGGATATTGCTGCTAAACATATTCAAAAATTGTGCTGCAAACTGCCATTAACACATTGTCCTATGGCATTTTTCTCTGAACAAACAGCCACTATTTTGCCCAGACTACTAAGATGCTCCCTCAGAGACAGAGACTTGGGGAAGGCTAGAATGCATATGCCCACACATGTGCTGTATACATGCCCGCCCGTGTGCCCTCACACGTGAGGTCTGGGAGGGGCCCCAGAGTATGTAAACTGAGGAAGATTAGCTGGAGGGGTGTTCCATTGGGCAACCTTGAAGTAGACATCACCATTGGGTGCTCCCTGCTCCTGTAAACAACCATCATCCTACTCCAAGTCCAATAAACTTGTTTCATCAAGTCAGAGCTTGGAGTAATCATTACTTCCATTTGTCATGGAACTCTTATCTAGGGTAGAAAGATGGCTGTGTGGTGTCCCCTCAGGAAACGTATTCACAGAAAACATATGAAAATAGAAGCATTTCTAAATTAAGGCTAAATCTAACTTTTCTTTAAAATGATAAATCATAAAAATGTATGCAAGAAAATTCCTTAGTATACATATAATTTTACCATTTTTTCAATAAATTTAAGTTTTTTATCACATCTTAAGAGTTGTCTCATATTGATAATGTCCAGTCTCCAACAAAAAAATTGTTAAGATATGCAAAGAGATTTGAACCTGTGGTTCATGCAAAGGAGAAAATCAGTATAAACAGTGCCCAAGTGAACTTAGACTCTGGACTCCCTAGAGACAGACTTTAGAATAGATGCTATAAATATAACTAAGGAACTAAGGAGATCATGTCTAAAGAACTAAAAATAAGTATAAAAATTATGCCTCACCAAATAAAGAGTATCAATGAAGAGCCAGAGATTTACAGAGGAAGAACCAACATAAATCTTGGAGTAAAAAAGAAAATTTTAGCAGAGGGCACTCAGCAATATATTTGAGCATGAGAGAAAGGAAACAGCAAGCTTGAAGAAGAAGACTGTGGAGATTGACCATTCAAGGAGCAAAGAAATTAGCATTCTTGTTATAATGAACAGTCTATATGTAAGCAATCTCATATAACATCATGTACCTGTATATACATAAAAATACAACCAACATAGGTGTAAATTGAAGTTTCAGATGGAGAGGAGAACGGAATATAAAATTGCTTGAAGAAATAATGGTCAAAACTTCCAATTGTTATGAAAGACATTAATTTACACATCCAAAAAGCTCAATGAAAGCCATACCTGAATACATCATCGTAAAACTGTTAAATCAATGACAAAGAAGAACCTTTTAAATAGCAAGTTACAGTGTTACAGTATATCCTCTGAATGTAGCTCAAAGGTAGATTTTTCTATAGTGTTGTAGGTGCGATCTTTAAGCAAATGATTGGTCTTGTGTTTGGAGGAAAGTGGGTGGCTAGTTGATGTTCTTATTTTCATTTTTGACAAATGCTGCATTTCTAAGAGAGAATCTCAGGTCTAGTAGAAACTTTGATGGTCACTTAACTTTCCTGGTACCATAAGTTGGCCTCAGCCCTCAAGCTAGAGCCCAAGTGTCCACACCTGGCTTGCAGGGACCCTGGTGACTAGGTCCCTCCCGGCTGTCTTGTGTTTACCTTTCCGTTCTTCATTGCTTTTGAAGTCACCGCGACATGAATGTGGGTGTAAGGTGCCTTCATAAAAGTTATCCTTTTAGAAAAAATACCTGCTCTAAGATACCAGTTATTTCAGCATTATATGATATTCCCCAAACATCCATGGTTTTACAAATACTGCTTATAAGTATTCTCGTAAGCATGTGGCACAAGCAAACAGATGTCTTTTCATTTAGGGCGTAATTGTCACCAGTGCCGAGTGGCGTGCCCTTCCCCGCTCTTGTTTCATTTCCCGAAAACGATGACAAAACTACTCTGTTTGCTTTCACTGAACCCATCTTTTGCAATCTGGCTTAATCATTTTACAGATTTCCCTTTGAAATAAATGAGCCAGGTTGTCAAACAGCCATGGAAGATTTTTCGATACATGAGTGACATGTAAAAGAGATACTTTTAGTGAAACGGATATGTAAAAATGCTTCTTTCTGCTCCAAGTCTTCCCTAATAAATTCAGGATTTTAGCAGTGGTAAACAGAACCTTATTCATTCAAAGTGAGGAATAGCAGCATGACCATGAGTGTCTGATTTCTAGAAAAGAGTGGGACAGCAAATGGCCAGGCACTAGCGAAGGCAGGCAACCTTTATTAAATTCCGTGAATCACACACAGCACATGAAAGATATCAAACTATTAGGAGGTCGGTAGGGCTCAGGGGTTAAAGCCTCTGCCTCACAAGTAAAAAGACCTGAGTTCAAATCTTAGATCTCACATAAAAATGCCAGGCAGAAATGGCAGTGACCTGGAGGGTGGAGCCTGGGAAAGCCCAGAGCAAAGCAATAAGAAGGTTGAGCGATCCAGAATGATTCTTGATATCACCCCGGGACTCTACAGTCACAAACACTTAACTGCCCTCTTGTACACACACACACACACACACACACACACACACACACACATACGCACACACACAAGAGGAAGGTTTGTTGGGAAAAGGTTGGGAAGTGGGAGAAGTGGGGTTGAGGTAGGGTAGCCTGATGTGGGGTGATATGATAAAAATTCATTGTACACGTGTGCTGTCAAAGAATTTCAGAAACACCCTTCCCCGAAAAATATGTTGGACTCTCTTTCTTATTTGCTCCTTTTTTCAATGTGTGTGTGTTTCAGAGGATATTGTATGCCCCTGTGGAGGACCAAAGGTGACTTCAGAAATCATCCTGGATTGCTTCCACCTCCTTATTGCTTCACTCTGGGATTTCCCAGGCTCCGCCCACCAGAGCTGGAAATGCAAATCACCACCATTTCCGCCTGGTGTTTTTACATGGGCCTTGAGATCTGAACTGAGGCCCTTCTGCTTGCGAGGCACAATCTTAACCCCTGAGCCATCTCTCCAGCTACCATCACAACCAACCCCTTTCTTTTTCAGTAGGGTTTCACGTATTCCAAGTTGGTCTCAAACTTGTTACATAACCGAGAATGTTCCTCCGCCTCCAACTCCAAGTGCTAGGGTTACAGATATGTGCCACCATGTCTCATTTTTCCCAATTTTTAAAAACTTTATTACTTAAAAAATTTAAAATAGAAGTAGACTTTACCCAAAAAAAAAAATTGCGCAGGAAACAAAATTCCCAAACCATAAATGGAAATACACCATCATAGAGCATTTTACAACATACAAAGATAGAGATACAAAAGACCCCACACGGTCCAAAACTCCTACTAAAACCACAGTTCCAAGCTATGAGGACCACAGCATCACATTAGTCTTCCGACAGAGTAGACAACATTCATCAACCAACTATGTGCAATGGCCTCATTTTTATGCATTTCTGGGGTGTTGAAACCAAGGGTTCATGCAATCTAGGTAGTAACTGTCCAGCTGAATTACATTTCCAGCCCCTGGAATCTCCTTGCTTCTTGGGAATACAATGCATAGTATATAATAAAGTAGAAAATAATACTAATAAAAGGCTGAGGTAAATAAGTTTTCTAATAAATAAAGCATCATAAAAATAAATTTAAAGTATTTTTACTTTTTTAATGTTGTATACATGAATATAGTGACTTTATGTTTTCAACCCTTAGTCTCAAATCCTGTTTCCCCTCCTTTTCCCCTTAAGAACCCTTTCTTCATCTCCCCTGCCAGACTCCCTATTTTCAAATCTTTTTGCTTGTGCGGCCCACTGTGTTTCATCTAGTCTGTGATGACTTATGCCTGACCTGATTCATCCTACATCAGTGGATATACCACTGAGGAAAGCATCCTCCTTTACTTCCCCATCAACATTAGTCCTCATCAATCTCTCAGAGAGGTATGGAGTTTCCTGAGATCTTGCCTGATGTTATAGCGAGATTGATAAGATAGTTCCTGTGCAATTCTTATGTACGTATACATATCTGCCATGAAATCTTTTATATCACAACTACGTCATATTCAGGAGACAATACATTTTACTTAATTTTGTTAGTTACAAGAACAAATGGTTGTAGGAAATTCTATTCATCTTTATAATTCTTATATTGAATATATGAATTTGTAAATTGAAATTATTGAAAACGTCACTGAAAGACATGAAGCTTTTTTCTATTTTTGCGTGTGCATGTGTGTGTGTGTGTTGTGTATGATGTATGCATGTGTGTGGATGCACATGTGTATGCAGTTGTGTGTTGGGTGTGTGTGTGTTTGTACGTGTGATGTGTAGGCCAAAGATTGATATGATATGTCATCTTCAATCACTCTTTTACCTTATTCCTTGTGTTAAGTTTTCTCAGTCAAACCCAGAGATCACTGAAAAGACTAATCTAGTTGACTTTTTTTCTGGGATCCTCTGTCTCTGCTTTCAAGGCTGGAGTTACAGGTGGACTGCTCTACCACCCAGCATTTGCATGGGTTCTGGGGACCTGAACTCCATTCTTCTGGCTTGTGAACAAGTGCCTTAACCCTGGTGTCATTTCCCCTAGCCCAAGACATCAGTATTCTAAAGTGAAGATATTAGGGCTAGGGAGATGGCTCATCACTGAAGTGCTTGCCATTTGAGCTTGAGATCTGGAGTTCAGAGCTCCAGAGTCCTCATAAATGTGTAAATGCCCAGTGGCTGTGGTAGGCACCTATGATTCTAGTTCTGGGAAGGCAAACACAGAGGATCCCTAGTCAGACCAGCATGCCGGTGAGCCCAGGGTTTGATCGAGAGACTCCAACTCAAGGAATGGTAGAGAGTGATCAAGGAAGACTCCTGATAGCAAATATTGTCCT
>JALPQD010000024.1:0-37427 GCA_023101885.1 Typhlomys cinereus
CTCCAGTTTTGCTCTTCTCTTTCCTTACCTCTTTGCTTTAAACATAAGGCATTGCTGCAGCTGAAGTCACGTGTCCTCCCGTGCCCTCAATTATGTCTATCATGCACACACACACACACACACACACACGCACACACACACACGCAAGCATAGGAAACTATTGGGAAAGGCAATTTTCTCCTTGAAACAGTGGGAGCGAATCTCTGTGAGTCCAAGATTCCTTGTGGCATTTGAACAGCTAACTTCTTAAAGAGCTGAACATGTGGTAAAATTAGTAACATTTCGCTCCTTTGAATGGGCTAATGTTTATTATAACTGTTTTTCTGCATTGAAATTATAAGGCTAGGGCCGGAGAGATGGCTCAGGGGTTAAGACTCTGCCTTGCAAGCAGAAGGTCATGAGTTCAGATCCCAGGTCCCGTGTAAAAAAAAAAACAGGGGGAAATGGCGGTGGCTTGCATTTCCAGTCTTTGTGGGTGGAGCCTGGAAATACCAGAGTGAAGCAAGAAAGAGGTTGAAGCAATCCAGGATAATTCCTGAAGCCACCCTTGGTCCTCCACATGGACATACAGTGCCCTCTGATACATACACACACACCCCCACACATACACAAAATAAAGTATTTAAAAAATTATAAGGCTATGAGCATCTTTCTTTTTCTTCTCTCCAATGATAAAAATGTATTTCTTCAGCTTTAACTGCAAGCAAGCGCTGTACTAAATACTGCAAAAATTGCTGAAAACTGGGGCCTGCCCTCTTGCAGTCCTGAGAGTTTACGGACTCAAAGGGAAAAGCTATGCCTGCTCAGAGGTTGTTCACTGTGCAGAGGGGTGTGTCAGAACCTGTGAGATGGACAGAGCAGCCTGGTGCTGGCTACCGAGTGAAAGAGAAGCTCGGAGCTGAGAGGCTGAGAGTCTTGGGTTCAAATTCCACTTACAGCACAATGGATTTAAGGCATAGGATAAGCTTCTCTGGGTCTCAGCTGTGCCACTTCGCTGGTTTAGGAGATGACGTGGGGGAGGACATCTCCTATGTGATGCTTCCCCCTTGGTCTGACAAGGCTTCAGCTAATTCTGTCTGGACCAGGGAGAGGCAAGTGAAGTGTCTAGGGGTTACCTGGTCGTTTCACTTAGCCCAGACCCTGTCAAGCTGACTGTAAGAACTAATCTGTGATCTCATGGTTGCATGCCTGCTTTATTGGGCCCTCTAGGCAATCTCATTCGACCTTCATCACAAATCTGCAAACTTGGTGAATCGTTCTTGTTTTGTTGATGTTGCTGTAGCTGTTGAGATAAGGTCTTGCTTTCACTCCTAGACTGAAAGTAAAAATCATTATGTCGCCCAGTTGACTCTGACCTTGTGATCTTCCTACCTCAGGCTCTCAAGCCGCGCAGGATTATAGGGCTGTACCACCACATCTAGCTCAAATTTATACAAATGAGAAGGAGGAAGAAGACAGGAGGGCGATCAGGAAAGTAATTACTTGTGTCGCAGTCACAGAGGTAAAGATGGATATTAATCCTAGATATGGAGGAGTCACAAACCAGTGTGGTTTCCACCTTACCACTCTATCTCCAACAGGCCAAAAAGACATTTAAGGAGACCCCTCAGTGATCCCCCTGAGAATGAGCCACCTTCACATTCCAATTCAATGTGTAACTCAGGAGAGAAGGCCTTCATTTTACATACAGGAAGCATGACTTGATCTCTTACTAACAATGTTTTCTGAGACATTCAATCAATATCAATCTCACCTGTAGGCTTTTACTTTTCTTATTATTCTTGTGATCTTTCAGCTTCATGATGAATATTCTATTCTCACTACCCTCCCCCTCGTCCTGGCCATTCCTCAATGTATTTGCAGAATAATGAGCAGGACAGGCAGGTTGCAGCTGGGATCTAACTGGAACAGTTCCCATTAGCTGTGGGGCTCAAGGCTCGGTGCCCCTCAATTGCTTCTTGTGAGGCAAGCTTATTTCTGCATTCTTTTGGGGAGTCGCATGTTCATCTGATCCTGGAGTTTTAATGTTTGGTCTGCATTTGCTAAGGTCGGGTAGATGAAACGGTGAAGTGCCTGCTTTGTGATTTCTATCCCAAGATCAACGGCCCCTGTGAGAACTGCTAGTGTACTCAGCCTGGTTCTGGGGCATTCTCTGGAGTGGCCGACCACCATGATTACAAGGCTAATCAGGCCATTTCTCCTTGAAGAGCTAAGTTAAACCTAAATAGATGAGGGTAATTTCTGCTAGAAGCAACTGATCACAACCAAAGTAGTTCTGAAGACTCAGCAGTCCTTAAGAAGGGTAAAGGAGGAGGAGAGAAAGGACAAAGAGAGGATTCAGCAGGAGACAAGTAAACTTGGCATCACTTGTTTCCATCTCAGCTTGATGCAATTCAGAGCAATTGATATATTATTTATGTATTTATTTATTCATCACGCGTGCGTGGGTGCATGTGTATGTGTGTGTGTGTGTGTGTGTGTGTGTGTGTGTGTGTGTGTGTGTGTGTACGTACCAGCAGGCACTGTGTGTCCCTGTGGAGGACCAGGAACTATTCTGGATTGCTTTTACCTCCTTTTTGCTTCACTCTGGGATTTCCCAGACTTCCCTGGGGGTTAGAAGTGCAGGCTGCTGTTGTCTCGGCCTGGTGTTTTTACAGGGGACATGGGATCTGAACTCAGGACCTTCTGCTTATGAAGCAGAGTTTTAACCTTCTGAGCCATCTCTCCAGCCCAGGAATTGACATTTTTGAGGGTCAACTATAATGGTTTGGTTATGAAGCGCCCCCAGAAGACTCACATATTGAAGGCTTGATCACTGTCAGGGGCGGGACCTTGTGAGGTGGTTGGGTCACAATGGACCAAACTGCATGGACAGATTAATAATCCAATGGGGAGTTCAAAATTGAATGAGCTCAGGAGCAAGATCTAAGGAACTAGGTCAGTGGGGGAACACCCACGAAGAATACCCTTGCTCCTGCTCCACTTTGCCTTCTTGCTGTCTTTCCTAGACACCATGAAATAGCAGCTTGCCCCTCCTACTTGCACCCAGCATGCTGTTAGGCCTCAGTTCAGGCCCAAAGCAACAGGGCCAGGGTCCTCTGAAATCCTAAGCCAACATAAACTGTTTCTCTTCTTGGCGGCTTTCTCAGGTATTTTTATCAAAGTGATAGAAAGCTGACTAATGTATCGAAAAAGCCCAGTCATTTTACAAGGCTAGAGACCCAAAGACAAATGGCTTGAGTACCTTACAACACAAGGGTCACATGTTCTCAAGTGGTCCTTACTCAATAGGAAAGATGCACAGACAGACAAGGTCGAGTGCAAGGATCACCTAGCTTTTCACCAACCTGGACGAAAGAGAATGTGGCCATTTAAGAACACAGCCTAAAGTCCGGAAGAGCCTCATATCTCTCACTTTCCACCAGATACGTGTGTTCCTGATGCATGAGCATCTTCCTAAGTAAATCTATTGGTTCACTTTGTAAATATTTATTAGAAATCAGTCATCAGTAATAAAAGATACCGGACCTAGTAATAAGCAGTTCCTAGCTTGTATGCTGCTGCTTGAAGTCCAGGGAAAGAAGCAAGTAGTTGCACGCCTAGGCAAGGGGTCAGGAGTGTGACATCCACATAGGGACCACTGCACAGTGCCAGAGTTCTGCTCTCGTCCAGCCATACGACAGTCTTGCCTAACCATGTGAATCCTATGCCAAGACTGTAGGGAGAGGCTCTGGCCACAGGAAGGGAGAACAGTGTGCATTGGGGGCCTTCAATAAGAGAAGAACAGAGAGTCCAAAACCACAGGGCCCTGAGGTCCAGCTTGTAAGAGCATGTCCTGAGAACAGCTGATCTGCTCAGAGTGGCGTTGAGCCTGGTTTAAATCTCTGCTGCCTTTTGTCTTGTGATTCTTAATTATCTTTGCTCATATGTGTGAAGGAATCTTATGAGGCAGCAGAGAATGTCATGAGCCAAGAAGATGAGCCCTGGATGCTTGTCTGCTGTATCTTGCTGCCCTTGTATGTGGCATTCAAAATACTCCATGAACACAGATTCCTAGTGGACTTGAGTATTGAGCACGACTGAGAAGAATATGGGCAAATGCTATATCTTCAACTGAGTTGGGGTTTAATAGCTCTCTGGATGGCTTTTCTTTCAGCCAGAAACAAAATTGTTTTCATGTGGAAGGAAGCCAGGACCAAGGACCCTGTTCGATGCTTGCTTTCTCATTTACTTCTGAGATCAGTCAATCACTTATGTTCAAAGTGATGGCAGAGACAGAAAGGGAAAGACAGGAGAATCCCCCTCTCTCTTCTTTTTCTCAGTCCCTTTCTATCAGTAAGACAAGAGGAGACAATATCAGTATATGTGTACATACCAAGACGTGAGATAAAAGTATTGATTTTACTCGTGTAACATTCACGTCACTGAGAATTAAATATGCAGGCAAGAGTGAATTACAAATGCAAGTTCTGAAATTTTGGTGAGTGTATACACCGGTTTAATGTTTGTGTTTAAAATGGCACTGCTTAAGAGATAAAATGGTTAAATTCAAGCTAATAGTTGAAAGTTTTTTTCGGTATTTAGGACTATGGCATATAGAAAATGAAAAATACTGCAAATTAATAGAAAGATAAAGACAGAAGAAATGGAAAATTCCAGGCATGGTGTTCTGGAAAGAAGGATATACACACACACACATACACACACACACACACACACGGAAAGAAGGATATATATACACACATACACACATGGAAAGAAGGATACATATATATACACACACATGTATATATATGTATTTGTGCATATATATGTGTATATGCATATATATGTCTGCATGTAAATGTGTATATGCACATATGCATGCAGGCATGAATAAGTGAATGTGGAGGACAGAGGTCAATTTTGAGGGTCTTTCCTGATTGCTTTGTACCTTATTTCTTGCAACAGAACCTGGTCAGAGCTCATAGATTAAACTAGGCTGCTGGCCAGTGAGCTCCGGGGATGCACCTGTCTCTACCTCCTTTGCTTCCACCAACACTGGGTTGTGGAACATAACCAAACCCTGAATAAGATACTGCTCAGTGTGCGACACATTGAGTTACATTGTACTTTTGTAAGTAGGATCGCTAGAATTTGTTATTATTAATAAAACTCTGTGTGTGTGTGTGTGTGTGTGTGTGTGTGTGTGTGTGTGTGTGTGTGTGTATGTGTGTATGTGTGTTATTGGCAGGTAGCAATGTACTTGAAAGCTAAAAAATAGTCTGCAGATTCAATAGTCGCCAGATAAGATATCATGGTAATGTTGCTTTTCAGCATGCTTCTTGAGTGGTTCTAGCTATTGTTCCAGGACTGAGTGTGGCATGCACAGCTAAGCGGGTGCGCCATGCGGCAGCAGGTTGAGTGAGAACAGGAAAGCACTGGGCCTCCAGGTGGCAGATTCTACACACTGTGGCTGAAGTCAGTTTTATCAAGAACCCCCTAGAGGACCAGACCCGAGCCCCCCATCCTGATTCCTACCCTCAGTCCTTGTGCACGGTTCACAATTCCATTCTCTTTATCCAGACTCCAGCAGAAATTGAAATGGATGTCTTCAATCTGGCATAAGATTCTTTGGGGGAAAATGTCTTTAAATTGATTTTTTAAGAATATTTCACTCCTACACCCGAACAATGTATTGTATTGATTCCATTTTTTCAGGTAAGGAAACTGAGTCTCAGAGAGATTATTAAATGGCATGCTTCAAGCTTCCTTTGACGATCAGGAGTAGATCAGGACTGGGGTGTAGGAGAAGATCAGGACTGGGATATTGACCTCTGGCTTTAAACCTGGCATCTTTTTTGCTCTTCCATGTGACTTAGGACTGAGTTTCTATGATGTTCCAGAATAGTGGGTCTCCAGGTTCAGTCTGTGCACCCATTGCACCCACAGCTCTTTCTCTGGGGTCCGCAAGGTCAGAATGACCATCACATTAACACTAAGATGCTATTTGTCTCTGTCCTGGTGGCTTGACAGCAACAGTGTGCAATGGTGCTGGAGGCTTAGCAGCACCTGACTGCGTACTTCTCCACAAAAGCTAACTTCCCAGGACTTCAGCCATGCAGTAATAACATCAATTTTATTAAAGTTAATAAGCCTCAACCCTGGAATTCATTTCTTGTTCTATTGTTATATTTTTAAAATTTGTTTTAAGTTTTTTTATATGTGTGTATGGACTAGAAGCATGTGTGTATGTATGTTTGCATATGAGTAGGTGCATATATGTGCATGGGAGATGCACATGTATGTGAGTGTAAGTGTGTGTGTGTGTGTGTGTGTGTAGGTCCGAGAGTGATATCTCTTGTCTACCTTATTGCTTTAACCCTGGATCTCTACGTAAACCAAGAATGTGACACTCACGCTAATCTGGTTAGCCACATTGCTCTAGGGATTCCCAAGGCTCTGCCTTCCAGGGCTGGAATTATAGGAAGGCCTCTGCTCCCACCATCACTTTACATGTGGAATGTGGGGTTCTAAACTCCAGTCTTTTTGCTTGTGTAGTAAATAATACAACTGTTCACTCATCTCTCCTGCCCCCTGTTGTTTTAAGATAAGAGTTTCACTATGTTGGCCAGGTCATTATCAAACTCATGATCCTCCTGTTTCCTCCATCCCCCTTCTGACTGCTATCATGATATGGCATAACACACGTTCTGTTACCATGTGTCTTTATAATGTTCTATATGACAAAACTGGAAGTGTATGACATCCTTTTTCACACAGCAGGTATGTTGAGGTGTCTCTCAGAAAGCAATCATATGTATGAATTAAGTTGTGAACTAAACTAAAACTTTTGGTTTTCATGGAGAACTAATTTATTTATTAGAAAAACTTGTTCCTGCCACAGTGAGTTTAACAGTGCACCAAGACGTTAATATTTTTCTGTTGAGATGGGCAATGATGATAAAAGTCACTTTTTGATAGTACATAATCAAATATGTCCCATTTTGAAGACCCTTCTTAGTTACGAGCCAATATCTAACCAATATCCAACGAATAACATTGCAATTACATGATTTAAAGTATGAGCTAGACCAATGGCTTTTAATATAGCAGTCTGCAGTAGACTACTAGATTTCTCTAAATACATATTAGAAACCTAACTTTCAAAATGATTATATGAGAAGGCACGGTCTTTAGGAGGCAGTTATTATAGGTATGTAATTCTTTTTTTTTTTTTTTTGCATCAATCGATCTTTAATGTCCAAAAGAGGCATGGATGCAGAGCATAGATGTGGCAGGGTCACAGCCCTGCTCCAGAAATGACAGATGAACAAAAACTAGACGATTTCAACTGGCCAGAATCTGGGAGGGCATGGACAAACACAGATTTGGACATTCATTAAAAAAAGCCTAAAATCAAACACTCAGTCTTATACCCAATGAAGGGTTCAAAATGGAACTCAATCACTACCCCAGTTCCCACCCTCCCCTTGCCAGCACTAGGTATGTAATTCTTAAATTGATGTTCTAAGGATTCCACCTCGTGAATAAGGTTAGGGTAGGTTCCAGAGGGATCTCTTGCCCCTTTGCTGCAGAAGGTTACAATGAGAAGGTTTCTGATGAGGAAATGGGGCTGCAGAGACACTGAGTCTTCCAGCATTGTGATCTCAGAATCCAGAGCTATGAGGAATGTATTGCAGTCATCAAGAGGGGTGAGAATATGAAATTTGCTAGTAAATGGATGGAACTGGAAAACACAGTATTAATCTAGGTATCTCAGACACAGAAAGACACTCTATGTTCTTTCTTTTAAAATTTTTTTTATTATTATTTATTCAATTGTACGTGTGTGTGTATGTTTGTGCGCGCGCATGTGTGTATGTGTGTGTGTAGAACCACGGACGAATTAGGAACCACCATGAACGCCTCCACCTCCTTCTGCCCCGGGATTCACAGGCTCCGCCCTACCAGGACCAGAAGCGCAGGCTGCCCCCGCTTCTGCCTGGCGTCTATACGTGGGATCTGGGATCCGAACTCAGGACCTTCCGCCTGCAAGGCGGAGGCTTAACCTCTGAGCCACCTCTCCAGCCCTTATGTTCTTTCTTAAATGTGGATGCTAGCACTTTCTATTGTTTACATGCAACCATAGGGGTGATAGGGTCTCATTCTCCTATCACATCGTTGTAATAAATACCTGACCCAAACAACTCAGTTGGAAAAGGGGGATTTTATCCAGCTCACCATTCCAGGTGTGAGTTCATCATGGCAGAAGAGGCATACCAGCAAGAGGTAGCTGGCTGCACTCCGCATCCAAAGTCAGGAGCAGAGGAGAAGAAGAACCAATGAGGTCTCCCAGCTCACCAGCACTCAGCTTAATGTCTTGCAGAGCACACAGAATAGCACCGCCCACAGTGGACAGGTCTGCCCACCTCAACCAGAGCAATCAAGATGATCTTTTAAAGGCTTGCTAGAGGCTTCCCTTAACTAAATAATTCCACATAGATGTGCCCTGAGGCCCGACTCCCATGGGTCAAGTTTACAACTGAGACTACCTGTCCCATGTATGCTGTTTCAGCAGCCCAAACAGTATGTGAAAAGTACATCAATTTAATTTCTTATTCTTCATTATATTTATCTTTTACTAATGGAGTTCTACTACATGTAAAAAATATGTATAATTATCAGAGGAGATTATTAAAATATTTCTCCCTTTTCTAACTGCATAACTCTTCTTTCTAATTGCCATATTTTCTTCATGTACTTCAACCAAAATTACACATCTAAATAACATAATAATGCATATTTGTCAAATCATGTTATTTATGCTAACTTGTAATGAGTGCATTATTGCTATTTTAAGTGAATAAATATGCATTCCCAGGCTGAGTTTCTAAAACAGTAAATATTGAGAGAAAATACATAGAAAGAATACTACTTGGGGGTGCTTATTAATGTTTAAGAATGTAAAGAGGTCAAGAAATGAAAGGGCTTGGGAACTGTTATGCTTACAGTCTACCAGTTACTTGCCACATGGTTCATTAGGTCATGACTTGCTCCTGATATACAAATATGACCCATCACCTTGCACAGAATTCATAACCTCATGTCAGCCCAGTTGTCCTTTTAACTCACAAGTGGGGCACTGGCAAAAATTCCAAGCAGACCTTTACATCTGTGGAAAAAGTGCTGGGGAAGGGGACTCCATGTCCACATCTTCATATCAATCTAGGACCAACCAGGTTAAGGTGGCTTCTAACTCTACGGCTCCCTCTGTGACCTTGGACAATGTGCCTAATTGCTCATCTGCAAAATGGGGTACTATCAAGATAGTTACCTTGTACAGCTGTTTGGAAGGTTGAATGAATCTGTGTATGCAAATCCCCTTGTGATTGGAATGGAGTAAGCCTCACGGAGCGCTCACTCTGATCTATGTCGTTACATCAAGGAAAAGTCACAGGACTCTGGTAAATACCCTGCTGCTGCCTGAGGACTGAAGAAGGTACACGGGAAGAACATTCAGTCATCAGAAATACCTCAAGTGCATGTCAGATATGTCATGAAGAAAAATATGGCTCTTGTAAGTACCTTACACCCACTGGCCACAGCTCACATGCATTTTCCCCAGAATGTCATTGTCCAATGACAATGTCTTAGAATTTGCATGATATCAGCACTGTCACAGAAAGAAGTTTAATGTGGGAGATGACAGTGCTTGACTATTCTTGCTCATCACGTGACTGGGGTTTGCTAGTGGCCTTTTCAGTAACTGTTAGAGGAACTAAATATGCTGCCCTGAACAGACTATGAACCTTTTTACCCCAATGGCTATAATGTCCCCTTAAAAACTGCACCATAAATATGAAGCTTGTCCTTTAACATGAACATCTGGCCAGAGCCACGCTCCCAGATAGGAGAGGAAAAAATGGGTCTCAGGAAACCACCTCTTCCAGATTGGTGAGGTCCTTCCAGAATTTGACACCTGGTTCTCAGCTGCACAGCCCTCCCTTGTGCCCAGGTGGTAAATTGTCAGCTGGGTACAGGAAGATTTTCAGTGACTAGCACAGCTCTCCACAGAATCATCTGCAGTCACTTTAAGTATAATACGTTAGGAAAGGACAAATGCTAATCACATCGAGGGGTAATCATCCTCAGAATATCAAATTAGAGTTGAATTTAGAAAGAAGTTTATGCTGAAAAATAAACTGTCTTTAAGCCCTCCTGCTTCAAATTAAAAGCTTATAATCATCAGAAGTCGAAAATTAGGGGGAAAGGTTCATTGATTATCACTTTTATGCCCCCCTCCTAGGTCTGGGAGCGGAACTGTTCAGAAAGGCCTTTCCTGAGTTCTGTCTGTCCTCTTCCAAGCTATGTGACCTAGAGGGTGTCCCAGGTTCCTTTTCATCACAACTGGAAATACCATCTATTCTGCTCCTGAAGATGTCATAGGACCACAATGTCACAGTCAGTGTTCAAGATCGTTGGGAGGTAGGAGGGGCTAGCAGTATTTTATCATATGATTGCAATAAATCCTGCCTTGTGATGGGCAGTAGTTAGATGCATGTTGCCCCCTTCCTTCAATTCCAGTTAGAAGCCAAAGGGAGGTGACTGGTTGTCACCACATACAGCTTTCTTGCTTTTGAGAGCTGAGAAAATGAAAACATTTCATTTTATTTCAAAAGTCTTTTCCTAAAGCTTTGTGCTGAAATAAAAATCCCCCTCCTTGTGGAAGCCGAATACAAGACATTTTCTGAGAAAATGAAGACAAGGCATTTTTCCTTCTTTGGAAATGTCTGTCAGATGAATAAATGATACAACAACTTCTATATGTGCTGAGAGACATGGGAAGGTCCCACAGCCAGCCAGTCATAACTAGGTCAAGCAGAACTTGAATAGACCTTGAGCGGTCATTTGGGCGGCCTCGTGCCCAGCCTTTCTGCAGATGAAGGGCTTCCATTACAAAAGCCCACTGTAAGACTCTCTGAGCAAACCTTCCCTGGGTTTAAAGAGCAGAGTAAGATGAAAATGAAGAGTGGTATTGATTTCTAGAAATCACAGCTGCTCACATCTGTGGGGTGTTTGCTCTGAGCAACTGCCCACAGTTCTTCTACGCACTGGCCTGTCTGGGTAGATGCTGGAGGCTGCAAAGAAACAGAAACCGTTCTGTTTGCAGATGGAGAAGGCAGACAGGCTAATGTTTGGTGCAGCGATATCCTGCCAAGTTTGAAACTGGCACCTTTTCTGGGTTTTGCGGGGACAGGGGATTGAATACATCCAGTCTCAGCTGTCTGTATCATAGAGCAACCCAAGAGGATGCTGTGGATCAGGAAGGAAGAGGGTAGCAGTTTGAAAGACTCTGAGGAGATAAGACCCTACTCTATGCTACGGCATAGACATGCTTCTCTCATAATGGCACTTCAGTGCTTCTATTCCGTGACACTGCAGCTAGTAAAGGTCAGTGCCTAACACCAGTGCCTAATAGATAAGCCTAGATGTGAACTCTGACTCTCCATTTGCCAATTGATACCCTCAAAAGGAACTTCTCTGACCATCACTTCCTCACTTGTGTAACAGGAATAAATCTTCTGGGAAACACACACACACACACACACACACACCCACACACACACACATTGTAACCTCAAGAGCTCTTACTATAGTAAGACCTGGTTTATGCAGATGTATCTCATTTAATTTTCAGAATGTTTTATTAGGAAGCAAAAAGCCAGCAGAAAGGGTCAGGAGAGCAAGCACATGGGCACTTCTCCACTTTCTCCATGTGCCCTCGATGCTACCACAAAGGAGTCCTGAGGATCCATCAGCACCGTTAGATATCGAGGACACAGGTAGAGGGAAGAAGCAATGAAATCATATGGAATAGGAGAGTGGTTGAGTTTGGATTATTGCCTGAAACCCATTTTGGTCAATTCCTACTGGTTATTTAGGAAAATAAAGGATGCTGGGACACGTTGGAGAGTAAAAGAGACCCGTGTGAACGCAAGGGCCCTTGACTGCCGTCTGGTCAGCATCTCCCTCCTGCAAGGCTGTCTTCGCAGGGACTCCCAGAAGCCCAAGACTGGACACTAGGGGCTCAAGAGGAGGTTTCAGAAACAGAAGTGCAACAGAACCAAATCATCGATAAGGGTATCTGAGGCTCTTAAGACATGAGTGCTGGAAGCTTTCCATTCAAATAGAATTCCTCTATCACGCTGAGAAGTTAGCTCTAGGATGTCTTCAGCATGCAAACAGGAGTCTGACATGGGCTTCAGGATGAACCAGTCAGAAGTTATCTCCTGGCCTTCTTTAGCTCCATTGAATGTTTTAACATTTTATTTTAGCCTTCCTTTTGATTCTGAGTTTTCTTCATCAGTAGTGTCTTTGGAATCTCAAAGAGGCTTTGGAAATTTCCGTCAAGGGATTCTTGTTGAACACTCTGCATTGGCTGTCTTCAGTATACAGGTCACTAGATACCGTGTCACTATTGGGCACTCAAAATGTGACGAGTGTGACCAAGCAACCAAACATTACATCTTTAAATTTAAGAGCAGGTACTTTTACATCTTTAGATTTAAGAGTATGGGAACCTTTCAAGTATAAGAATAATTTTTATTCGACTATAAGTTATTTGAAATATAAATACAAGTCAAGTGTTTCTGATTACCATTTAGAGAGCAAATCAAGGTGCTCTATATGTGAGCAAATACACACTGGATTAGAAAGACTTTTAAACTGAAGGCTACCTAGGTGTGATGGTGCATAGCTGTAATGCTAGCATTGGGGAGGCTGAGGCAAGAGGATCACCAGTTCAAGATCAGCCTGAGCTACACAGTGAGACCCTCTCTCAATAAAATGAGGTTAAAATGAAGTGTTGAAATAACAATGCCAAGTACTATGAGTTAGATAATGTGTCTAAATAGCATCAATGTCAGCATGTTCTTTTTGTTGATGTAATGTGGCTGCCATAGAACACACGGCTATGTATGTGACTTGAACTCAACACTGCTCTCCAAAATTAATAGCACATATGGTCAAAAGTTAATTTTCACATCGAAGCAAATTAATAGGGAATATCCATAAGGTTATTCTTCTTTCATGTTAGTTTTCAGTTTCCTGCCATAACTGCAGTATTTGGGATAGCTACCTTTTAAAGTAACAGCCTGTTTGACCTTCTACAAATGGGGAAATCTCACCTAACTCCAGACCCCAAAATGGTCATTGCCAGAACTTAAAAGGATTCACTTCTTAATGACTGCTCAGATGGAATTGCGATAAGATACAATCATAGCTTAACACATTCATAAACTTGAAGATTATAGCAAGAGTACATTGATGACATATGACATCAGGTGTGTGTGCGCCAAGAAGTGGCTTTTACATACTCTCAGCTAACATGGAAGTGTCTTGGCCATGGAAGTCTATCTTATAACTTATCTGGAGCCAAAGGAATTGAATAGTAATTTTTTTAAATAGAAATTTATTTAATAAATTAAATACTATTATAACAGACTGTTCAACAGATTAACTTTGGAAAGTAAATACTGAGTTCCCGTTCTGTAAACACCCTGGTTGTACTACAATTCAAATTTTTAAAAATTTTTTTATTTATTATTTATTCAATTGTGCGTGTTTGCGTGTGTGAGCGTGTGTGTATGTGTGAGCGCAAGCGCACGCATGTGTGTGTGTGTGTGTGTGTGTATGTGTGTGTGTAGAACCACGGACGAATTCGGGAACCACCTTGGACGCCTCCACCTCCTCCTTGTTTACTCTGCCCCGGGATTCACAGGCTCCGCCCTACCAGGACCAGAAACACAGGCTGCCCCCGCTTCTGCCTGGCGTCTATATGTGGGGTCTAGGATCCGAACTCAGGACTTTCCGCCTGCAAGGCAGAGGCTTAACTCCTGAGCCATCTCTCCAGCCCCTACAATTCAAATTTATACTAAGTGTCACATGCTGTGCATATGTGACCTTAAAGGGTGGCAGAGGCAAACAAGTGTCCTGGAAACTGTTGTCTGATATAGATAAGTAAACTCCTAACATGAAGAACGTCTCCTTGTAACGTCACAAACCTACAAAAATAGTCTAACAGAGTGGGAACATCCAAGCCTTAGGGCTCAGTTTTTGTTCTAGTGTTTTCTTTCCTAACCACTGTGCGTTATTACTTGCCTTGACCTGGGAATGCTTGCAATTGCACCTGGACATTTATTTATTCATCCTTTTAATTCATATAAGGATTTTTGGATTCAATTATTTAAGAGATGACAGTATGTTTTTGTTTTCTACTATTAGAATGAGAACATTAGGCCTCATTAACGTATCACCATGGAGGAAGAAGGACGTGCTATGTATGGTACGTCAAGAACCTCTCACTCCCAGTTCTTAAGCATTCTGGAAAATGGATAAAAATAGGCAAATTTTTCAGAAAAGCTGAAACTTCCAGAAAGACACTCTGGATGGATCTTCTGATTTGACTCTTGATTTCCAAGGCAGCTTCAGCTCTGCGTGTGTGCGTGTGTGTGTGTGTGTGTGTGTGTGTGTGTGTGTGTGTGTGTGGTTTATCCATGCAGGGCGCCATCTTCAGGCCAAGTCACTAGCTGGCCCACCCTGCACTCAGTCACTAGGCAGATTAAAGTAGACTTTAGGCTCTGAAAAGTGGATCTGAACTGACTCCACAGTAGGTAAGAGCCAGTTTGAGTGTAGCTGAGTTAGGTGGACTGTGGAAAGAAAATATCAATAGTTTTGAAGAAATGTGCCAGCCTACATCTCAACAACACATTGAAAATGTGGAGAAGACAGTTCAAACTTACTCGGCAGAGGAAGAGCCTGAGAAATAATAACCTTTCTTAAGGAGAAAGACAGCAGAGGGCAGCCCCAGGATAGCACAGGTGTTCACATTCTCACACAGCTCCATTCTACACGTTCTTAGTAGCTTAAAACCACAGAGCAACAATGAATACAGTCAAGGACAGACATGGGCAGTCCCATAGTTGTACTAGGAGGAGTTTAACAACATTCTTTGAGTAATTATTAGGGCCAAACCAAATGCTATCTTTAAAGATATAGGTAACTAAAAAATAACTTTAGCCACACTGACCTATTATGTACAGAACATGACATTCAACTACACAGCATACATTCATTTCAACCTCATATGACTTGTCCGTTAATGATATATGTTAGTTTACAGAATGAATGCTAATTAGTTTACAAGTCTGGAAGTGATGAAATATAGTCTTTGTCCACAAAGGAGAGAAATCAGCAATCAACATTTAAAAATAACTTGTCTAGAGAAACTTTAGCTATATGGAAATTAGGCAATAGATATCTTAAAACTTAGATCAAAGGGGAAATTAGAAAATAATTAGAACTGAGCACAATACAAGTATCACACATTCAAACACATAGAATGTCATTCAATCTGTATGTAGAGAAAAATACATAACTTTAAAGTTTGTTATAAGAAATGAGCAATCTAAAATCAAGAAGCTAAAAAAGAGCAGAGTAAGCAGATGAAACAACCTATTATTCCATTTAAACTGCTTATAAAATGTAAATATATCCATTTCTCTAGGCCTGGATTGAACCCGGGGCTTTGTGCATGCTAGGCAAGTGCTCCAGACTGATCTATATTCCCCAGTCCTCGTTTTACTTTTTATTTTGAGACAGGAGCTGACTAAACTAATCTTGAATTCACTCTGTAACCCAGGATGGCCTTGAATGTGCAGTTCTTCTGCCTCGGTCTTACCATTTGGGTTTAAACTAATACCCCTGTGCCAGCAGGTCCAGCTCCCTAGATGACTTCTTGATGAATTTTTTCAGGAGTTCAAAGAGGAAACAACACTAAGTCATGTATATATTGTAGAAAATAGAGAGAAATGAATGTTCTTCCCATCCTTGCATCGCCCTAAACTCCAAATCTGTCACAGGTATGGAAGATAAAGAAAACAAAAGGCCTTCACTTATCGGGAATAGAGGTGAAAATCTTTCACAATGTGCTTTTACACATTTGATTCAACCTCAATAAAGAATCACAACTGAGTAGGATTTATACCAGGAAGGTAAGATTCAGTCAATGTAACTCACCATATCAACAATATAAAGGAAAAGAAGTGACCATCAGTTCAATAGCTGCAGAAAAGAATTTTCCCAAATCCAATCCACACATCGTTAAGTCTACCAGCCAGCACAAAGAACTTATTTAGACTGGGAAAGGGCGTCTGACAGACACATGCAGTTAGCTTCACTCTAACAGTGATTTACCAAGTAAGACCTTCCTTTCTAGGATCCGGAGCGAGTCAGCATGCAGACCATGTGCTCTCACCGGCTAAGAGTTTTTCACTGTGTAATAGGGACCAGGCCCTGTATCAGCAGCCACCTCTGTCTAAATTTGAACTCAGATCTCCCTGGTTGCCGAATCTGTTTGCTGTTCCCTTGCCTCTCAGCAGTGTGGCAATCAGTCACCACTGGAGGGATCTACACAAGTCTCTACAACCGACTCTTTGTTTTCACAGTTTCCCCTCCCACGACCAGAGGCAAAAATAGGCACTGATGCTATTCAGCAGGGACAAGGCTGACCCGGGCTCCGGGCGCCTGGCGGAGGCAGCCGCAGCTGCGGCCTGATTCATGCCTCTCCATCACAGCCACTGTGCCACCCGTCAACAGAAACAAATCACGAAGTCACAATGGCATTTTGCTACTAAAAGTGAGTCTAATTTGCTCATTTTCATTATTTAGAGGCAGTTAATTAAAACTCCAGCAGATATTTATTTTGCTGACTCCCATCGCTCCTGACTTCTTGCTGCCCGACTTCATAGCATTACCGTTTTATGGCTCAACCCGGCCCGGAGTGGGTTTCTTATGGCCACAGTTTCCATTACTTTAATTTCAAGCAAGGCATTAATATGCTGCAAGATTTCAGCTGCCGTTGGGGGGGGGGAGGGGAGTGAGCAGCCACTCTGCAGCTGTCTATGAAAGAGCAGAAACTCCGGAGCCTATGACAGAAGGTGACCCCTGACCCTTCCATGAGAGCACTGTGTGGGCTTGGTTTTTGGACTAGGTTGATCCTAAGCATTTCCCCATTCAGAAATAGAAGATGTGACTTCTGCACCCTTCTAGCCATTTTATTATCTCCTAATGATGGATAATGCTTTATTAACTGTGGCATTTCTCAGAAGACAAGAACCATTCAAAATGTGTTATTTATAAAGAATCAAATGTCTTTTAGTATGTAATGACTCTTGCAGCTACAAGTAGCCTTAACAGTCTAGGAAAATGAACCCATGTTTGTTGAGGGTTCCTCAGGCACAAAGAGTCTGGGGGCCTGCAATGAATTGACTAGTTAGAAGGTTAAATGTCATGGCGAGAAATAGCAATAAGTGGCAAGATATTTAACTTGGAAATTAAGAGAAAACAAAAACACCCCACAAGTGAGCAGGCTTTTTGTGCTTATCAGCAAGTAGAGTCTGTGTAAGTAGCAAAGTTTGCAAAAATACATAAGAGAGTAGTAAGTACTTATGGTTATCAGTAACCTTTATTGTCAAGGAAAGGAATTGCATTACCTGCTCTTAGTCAACTGCAGAACATTCTTCCCTATGCAGCTCCACCTCTCTCTTCCCTCTAGTGAAAGAATGCCTTTCTCTAAAGAGCCTGTTCTGGCTTCTCAGGTCAGGCTGAGATGGCTACCATTTCTTTGGTTCTCCCATGCCGGGTGCTAGTTGGGTGCCAAAGAAACCATGCCTCCACGGATTCAAAGGAAGCTTGGCATACTGCTTTAGGCTGGGGTCTCTGGATTCAGCATGTCTTGGCTTCCTGTAACTACTAATTCTGACCTTGGCCAACACGCATTAACTTCTTCAACCTTCATTTGTCCAGTCGTAAACCGAGAACCCTAACCGAGTTTACTGCATTGGGGTACGTCTAAGATTAAAACCATCAACAACGGCTGAGTGCTCTTTGGGAAAAGTGGGTGGCATGAATAAGAACATGCACAGGCGTGTCAGTGATTGCTGACGTTAGTGGGAGTGACTTCTGGAGGAAGCCAAGACTCGATTTCTTGTGGTTTGACTTCTCAGGACAGAAAGAGCGTCCAAATGGGTCACATCCTATATTCAAACGATCCCAGCCAGGCCTTCAGGAGAGCCCTGCCACCTTGCTGATCTCGGCCTGTGACCAACTCTCAGTCTTTCTAACTAGCTTCACCAGAAGCCCATAGGACGCCCATCCAAGTCCTAGATTGCTGTGCAGTGAGTCATCTCTCCTAACCCCTAAAGTTCTAGCGACCACATCTGTGATACCATCCCTGTGTGATACCATCCCTGAGCTCCAGTGACTGGCTTGCTTCATCTACCTCGGTGACACAGCTGGATTTGTGGCTTTGTCCCTCCCATACTCGCTGCCTGCCATTGTGCCTTCTGTGGCCTGTTCTTTACCAACAGCATTGCTGCTGGCGGCATCCACCCCATTTCACACATGGGTCATGCCAGGCTCAGAGCCACAAAAAGCCTTGTTCAAAGTCACACAGGGATCTTCCCTTTGCTAATTGGCTCTCAGTCAAGTACCAGGTTAAACTGTGTCTTCCTTTCACAGAGACTCAGATATTAATGAGCAACCACGAGTATAGATGACTTCATTTTTCTGTTCCCCGACAGGTTTCCCTCATAACTCATGTGTTGTACTGAAGTTCTCAAATGTTTAGGTGGGGAACCCTGAAGGGACAAAGGCATATGTAAGATGCTTAATTCAAGTTAGGACAAGTGTCAGGAAAATCCATATTTGGAGCCGCAAAAAGAAAGAGAAATGGCACTCTGATCAATACAACAGAAGTATATGGACTCTTTTACTGTTCTGTCAATGGCTGCAGCTAATAAGTCAGCATCTCAGGGGACGGGCCCATACTCTAAAACAAAAGTTCAGAGTATTGCTGCCTGCCAAAGGCTTTCTTCTGTCCAAGTGAATGGGGACTGAGGGTCCTCATGCAGGGGCCAGGAGACCCCTGGGCACCTCTCGTCATGGTGGGAACCACTGGGTTGATAACAAGTGTTTCTGAGGTGGCTGACTAATGCTTCATCTCCTGTCTCCTCACTGCCTGGGAAGCCCCCACAGAGAACGGCATGCAGATTAAAATGTTAAATCAAACTCAGGAGAGAAATTTGGAATTCATTTTCAGGTTCCTGCAGAAAAGGCCAGGGAGGATAATGAAGACTCAAAATGCCCGACTTCAGCTCCTTTTTTTTTTTTTTTTTTTTTTAATTCTAAAGCAAAATAAAACAATTACTTTCCCCCAATTGGCTGGTGCTGGAATGAAACCTTTGTGCAAGGCTGTACAGGCTGAGAGCCACGTCCAAAGCCTCCCAGTTTAGAGGCCTATACTTCTGTGAGCTGACCTGCTAAAGGCTCTCTCTCTCTCTCTCTCTCTCTCTCTCTCTCTCTCTCTCTCTCTCTCTCTCTCGTTTTCTTTCATATACCTTTTATTTATTTATCTTATTTTCTGGCAACAGAAAGCCAATGCAAATGTAAAAAGGTTGAGAGCTTCCAAGCGAAGAGTAAATAACTTGAAAGATCTGCAAATCATCCAGTCTCTGGGTAGTGGGAGCCGATACCCTGCAAAAGGAACCTCTCTCTACGCCACTAAACTCTGCTTTGGCTTCTGGTGCAGGGAAATTTGTTTTAGAAGGCACGACTAGAACTCTGATTTGCTTATTATGATTCTCATGGACCCAGCAATGATAAAGAGAATAATACTTCATTTCCCCTCTGGACCAATACAAGATAAATCAAAGTCTTGAGATCCACCTCACTGCATAGCAGACACTCTCAGACCACTTCCTACTTTGCACCCAAAATATCTGCATGCTGTTCACTTTTTGAGCTGCCTCAAGTGGGAAAGAAAGGGAATCCCTCCTCTCCGCAGGAAATATTTGTAAAAGATGCAGAGGATTTCATTTCCTCATCTCCTGTCAGGGAAGGTCACTGTGATTATACCTTCCCTGGTAAGGTTTGAACTTCTGCATATCCCAGAAAAATAAAATTGATAGAGTCACTTCCATAACCCTTCAGAATCACCCATGATTTTAATCGATCAGGAAGCCGACATTGCATGTTTCTGCACAAATTTCTCAGCACTAGGTTTTCATTCTAGTCCTTCCGGAAAGTGGTATTTGGCTCTCATTTCTGCACGATAAGCTTGGAATTCCATCACTTGTATCTTTCTTCTCTGGTTCTTCTTACAGCCAAATACCCTCATGCATAGGATATTAGGAATAATTAGTGAGCGATGTTGTTCAAGCAGGTATCTCCTTAGGAAGAGGAGCTGTATGTCCAATGCACCCTGCTCAGGAGCCAAGGGTCCGTTTTCAGACAGATAATCCCCTAGACTTGATAGCAGGACTTCATTCATTTCCTCTATTTAGGGAACGGAATCCTTTTCCTACTCCTGCAGAGCATATGTAAATAGATTCTAGACCGCTTGGAATTTGTGAAAGAAGAGCAGCAGCCTGTGGAGCTTTTTCTTTGTCTGACCTCACTTCTTCCTAGAAAGAGGCTTTGACAGGATTGTGGCCTTGGGCTCAGTGTTTAAACTAATCTCCAACTGATGGCATTAAAGGACAGTGCCTCTGGGGGTGGTTTGGGTAGCCCTGGCAGAACTCCTTTGGATGGGATTAGAGTCCTCCTAAAGGAGGCCCAGAAAGTCTTGTTAGTCCCTTTCAGTGTGTGAGGACACAGAGAAGATGCTCTGGTCAGAACCTGGATGTTGAGGTTCCTAGCTCTGGAAAAGGGAGTTAGTATCTTCTGTTTATTACAAACCCTTTTAACTATTTTATTTATTTATGAGAGAGAGGGAGACAGAGAGAAGTGATAGAGAAGTAGAGAGAGAGAGAGAGAGAGAGAGAGAAAGGCACATAGGAACAAAACACATATGGAGATCCAAGGATAACACTCAGAAGTTAGTTATCTCCTTCCATTATATGAACTCTGGAGATGGAACTCAGACTCCTTCGTCTACTAAGACATCTCGCTGGCCCTCATTTGTGCTACTTTCTCACAGTACCCTTAACGGACTCTAACGGTTAGCTCATTTACATAAGACGAAGACACAACATAGAGCCCAGTCTGAAGACGTAAGTCAGTTCTGGCTCTAGGGATGCGCACTAATTTCCACCAGAGGGAGTCCACTTCTCTGACAAATCACAGTGTTTTAAACGCAGCTCAGTCATAAGCAGAGACTCTGAACTGTCTCTTTTCCCTGAATGATGAGCTGCTGTCAGGATCAGGGGCTCACGCCCGGGCAGACAGTGGGGGCTTCCATGCATCAGCAGATAGCTGATGGTCCTGCCTGCGATATTCAATATTTGTAGTCTACAGAGAAAGAAAACCAAACAGGCTCTCCTTGGGGACCTGGCCGGATGGAAACAGCACTAAGTAAGGAATTTTAAGACTGAAGGTGTGATTTTAAATTGTGCTCAATCTTGTGTGTGTGCGTGTATATGTATGTGATATGAGGTCCCTCCGGAGTCGTATGTATCCAGGTTCTTGTTTTCAGGAATCGAAATTGAAACCAGAACATGCATAGAGGATTAAGGCAGAGTTTATTAGAGGAGAAAAAGGATGAAACTCATGAGGATGCAAGAGAGCCCTGGAGAACTCATGGACTGCAAGCCTGGAATCCATGAAGGATGAATGAAAAGTCAGATGGGAACTCGTGGATTCCAGACATGGAGTATCATGAAGGGCAAGGGCCAAAAATAGCTGCCAGGTCAGGATTATTATAGGCTTAGGCAGGCCCAGGGAAAGGTAGATTTTCCTCATTGGTTAGCTCCAGTTTCTGCAAACCTGATTGGAGTTTTTGATCTTCTACATCTCACTGGGGTCCAACCCAGTTGATCTTGTGCGGGACCTCATAGTAGGGTTTAACTACAATGGCGAACTAATCTCCATATCCTTTCATGAACAGAGGGTTGGGGAAGTTGGTGACTTTATCTCTGTCGCTTCACGTCCCCCTGGGTTCAATGCAGGAGTCACGAAGGAAGAGGCAGAAAAGCCCCAAGAAGGATGTATGATCCAGGTGCGGACTGTGAGGCGCATACCCCCTGCCCCGCAGTGGAAGATGGCTTTCAGAGGATGTATGGCTTCAGGCATGCCTGCTAAATGAGTCAGGATCCATGCATTAGAGCTGACAAAGCCCTGGCCCATAGGGCAGAGAAATGGGGCTTTGGGGAGTAGGGGTCAGCAGGAAGGGTTCTCCTGAGTTTGTTGTAGAGACTTGAATAGGCTTCCTGTCTCTAACCATGCTTTCTAAAAAGGAAGTGAAAATAATTCTGTCAGTATGTTACTGCTTTAATATGAAATGTCTCCTACAGGTTCATGTGTTTTAACAACTAGTGTGCAGATGGCATTGTTAGAAAGAGTATGAAATCTTAGAAGAAATAGGTTACTATAGGGTAGGCCTTAAGGTTTGATAGCCCAATCCCATAAACCACATCAGGGAGGACCCAGATTGGATGACTCTCTAAGACCCAAGAAAGCCTCAGCCAATGGGCTATTTTGATAACCCACCATATCTTCTTTCCTCTCACAGTGACCATGGCTTCCCTTGAGATCAGACTTCTAGCATATTCTGGAGTCACACCCTGCTCAGTATGGTCCAGAAGTCATTTCCTTGGTTTGGGACCAGCTGGTATCCAAGATTATCAGCAGGGGATGCACTGCCTGCTACTAAGATGCTCTGGGCTCCTACTGATACAGACCCAGCATGAAGTAGAGGGTGAAACGATCTCCCTTGCCTCTTTATTCTCAAAGCGGGGCTCTTTGGGCTTTTCAATTAACACCTCTTGCCAGACAGCAGAATGGAAGTGGATCTGAATGTACATTCCCAGGGAAGCCCAGCTGCTAAAGCAATGCTTAGAGTCAATAATAGTTGAAGACTTTGGCCCTCAAGCATGCTTAGCAAGTAACAAGCAGGCTGCGGCTATGATTTAAATTGTATTGATCACTACAAGAAGGGAGGAAGAGTGGGAGGGACGGGAAAATCTACAACTGAGCATGTGCAATACACAAAGCAATGCGTGTGCAGCAGTTCACACACATTACATGCTTAATCCAGTGATGCTCTGAAGAGCCAGTTATTTCTATTAAATTTTAGAGAAAATCATTACCAACTCTCAGGCTTTGTGACTCACCTTAGGTTTACAGCTAGCGAGTGTCTGATTCCTCCAATCAGACTCCTTCTGGGTGCCAGTTTCTAAGGAAGTCATCCCTGTGACATCCTCCCTGTCTCTCTAGTGCTTCCCGCACAGCCAAGTTCAGATGCATAATAGGATCCTAGAGCCCGTGAGAAAGCCTAAGCAGGTCTTGGCTCATTAGCAAATGGATAAACTATCCCCGATAATAAAGAAATGATGGTCACTGCACTTTGAGTTCCCCCTATTTCCCACACCAGCATGAAACTCCCAGTCCTTCAGAGGACTAAATTGATTCAGAAAGACTGTGGTGCCTGATATCAGACCAAGAAGACTTATGAAGTCCCTAAACACAACAGGTAAGATTCATATAAGTACCATTTCCCTTTATCTATCAGGACAGAGGTACTAAGTATCCACCATCAACCAGAGTAGAGTATCAAGATATTACATGAAGTTTCTCTCTCTCTCTCTCTCACACACACACACACATACACACACACAAGCTCAATCATACAAACTCACATACACAGTCATTCCCCTCACATAACACACACAAAGATGTAAGTTCTGTTACAGTTCATCTGCGTGGTTGCTGATAAAATCATGACAAAACTACTTAAGAGAACAAGGGGTTTGTTTTCTTACTATAGATTGGTTACAGTTCCCTGTCCAACTTTGCAGGAAAGCTCACACCAACACCAGAGCTGAGGGAACTAGACATACCATATACTCGCTTACCCCTTACACACACACACACACACACACATACACACATATACAGGATACATATACACACATGTACAACACACATACAAACTCACATACACATACAGCATGTGCATATACACATTCATCCCCGCATGCACACTCACAAGTTCACGTGCACTCATCCCCCTCCCACACACACAAACTCACATATACCCATACCACACACACTCACCCCCATATATACACATATGAACTCACATATACATTGTACACACAGAACACATGCAAACTCATACACTACACATGCACATGCACACACACACACACACGCACACACACTCACTAACATTTTAGTATCTGACACTGGCTGAGAATGAACAGTGGTCCAGACAGAAGAAGGCTTTGGATGGAAAGGCCAGAAAATTTGAGTGTAGTGGTCAGGCAAGACCCTGGAGGGCAGCGCTGAGCTGTTAGGCAGGACACATGAATGTGGGCAGAGAGGGTCCCAGAGGCAGGGGCAGCAGGAGACGGTACAGATATAAAAAATAACTTCCCTTTCCAACAAGACTTGGATATCACAGCATTTCGTCTTTTCTGAATTTGTGTGCATCCTCCCAGGAAGCCTTCGCTGCATGGTGTTGGCCTGAGTAGCTCGCTCGCTCTTGCCACTCAAGATGGGTCGGAGGTACTGGGCAAAACCTTGCAACCAGCTCCCCCCAAGCTGTGCCTCAGACTTGGTTGTGTAATTAAAGCGCATAAAAGACAGTAAAGTGGCAATGTGCTCTCCACAAATACATGAATCAAGGCAAAAGTCATTTAAAACGGCATAAAAGGCCAATAACAAGTCTAAAATCAAAATGAGCCAGATACAAATAAAACTCGAAATAAAAGCTGAACCCGACGAGAGGAGTGGCTAAAATATAAGGCAGGGATAAAAGTGAAAGTGAGATAAAGGAGACTCATCAAGTCGTAAGTCAGCCAGCGCAATTAAATCACAAGAAACCAAGGCGCAAAATGAATGCTAAAAGAGCATAATCTACAAACTATAAAGCTAATGGCATCAGGCAATGAAACAAACAGAAGAGAATGCTGGACCCAGGGGCCATGTGACATGCCTGAGGCCCAGTCACATTAGCAAGTCTTCACTGGCATGAGGGTCTCCTGCTCTGTCTTCCTTATGCAAGGTGTCCCCAAGAAAATGTGCTCTAGGCGGGGAACCTCAGGGTCTGAGAGTCAGGCGCTGCCCTTCCCTTCCCATCTCTCTTGTGGTTCGTGCCTCTTCCTATTCCGGCTCCTTTCACGTGAACACATATATGGCTCACACTTCAGTGGAAGCTGAGCCAGACCATCTGGTCTCCTTCAGCTCCCTCCGCTACGTGTCTTGAGCAACTCGGAATAGTGCCTGTGCACATGACCGTATATGATCGTGCAGAGCTCGGAAATTAAGATTCAGCGTTGTCACACTGGCTCCTAGATGGGGAAGACAGAAAAGGCTCAGGGAGCCTGTCAGTGTGTGATTCTGCAAAATGAACAGGAGATCTGATGTGGGTTGGCGAGGCTGCAGAAGAAACCAGGGCAGGAGAGTTGCCTGCATCTTTCTTTCCATGCCCTCACCAGGGTGAGACAGAGATATAGAGTCACGGGAGAAGGGTTATCAGGAAGCTAGCCGGGAGGTCCCAACATGCTTACAGACAACAAAAAATGCCCATTTCGTACATTTGAGAATTATTTCAGCTTTCTGTTTCTTTTCACATCAACTCAGTTCATTTTATTTCTAGAAACTTTCTCATTTCCCTTGGTTTCAACTTTATTGTCCAAAGTTATCTGCAACTTACCTTATTATTCTTTCATATCCAAGGCCTTCCTTGTCTATATTCTTGTGTTGGAAAATACAGGAATTACAGTACATTATAATGTCCTCTATTTTGAGTCCTTTTTAAAGTAAAGATTGAGCTCTAGCAAGTTGATAGAAATTGATAAAATATCAAACATGCATATAAGACAGAGAAGCAAAATTAAAACACTTGTGAAAGTCAGGTAGCAACATGACAGGAAGGCTGTATCCCATAAGAGTAGTCAGTGGTCTCTCCTGACTGGGATGTCTGTGAAGACATCAGATATATTGGGCATTGTGGGGTGGGTTATAAATGTTGATACAATTTGCACTGACTCAGAGGAACCGACAAAGGAAGGGAGGAGGAGAAAGAAAAAGAGAAAAGGAGACAGTCACAGGGGCAAGACTTGAGCCAAGTCATGGGACAGTTGGGTCACCTTGGATTCTGCCGTGGATTGAAGGCTGCAGAGTTAAACAGAGAAGGGACCAGGGCGTCCAGATCTGTGATACAGAAGCTGGGAAAGGAGATGAAGGCACACCCCAAAGCAAATGGGGTGTCCGAGGAAAGTGGGAGATGCTGCCTTATAGGAGAACCTCTCTACCAAGGAGCAGAGGGAGATGAGGCTGGGACAAGAAGAGTCAGAAAGTTCTAGAAGCTTTCTTTGTCCAGGAACAAAGGCCTACAACAGTAAGGGACTGCAGAGAGGCTGAAGAGAAGAGCCCTAGGGGTGAGGAAACCGGAAGTACTGAAGGACCATGGGTGTCTCTGTCAAGGAGAGCCACAGAAAGTTCTGGAAGATAGAAATGGCTCTTTAGCACTCCCATGCTTTCAGACCCCTTCTCTTTGTATCTCTTTCTTTCCTTCTTACTGGCAGAGAATATAAACCTGCCTTTCTGACTTCTGAGCTATGAGAGCCTGCTACAGTCCAGCCACAGCCTGGATCTAAGATGCCGATAGGTGGACAAGGAATCGGGGAGATGGAGACCAACAGTGACGCAACTCCCGGCTGAGTGAATCTGAACTCATTTATTGACGCTTACAGCAGCGTTTACATTAGAAAATCTAGGGTAGGGGGCAAAGAGACATGTATCCTCCCAGTCTCTTACTCCATGTGTTCATCAGGGACCACCCTTTGTATAAACAATTTTCAAGAACCTAACCCATTGTTTGAGGGTAAAGGCACAAACAGG
Organism: Typhlomys cinereus; assembly: GCA_023101885.1. Classification (NCBI taxonomy): domain Eukaryota; kingdom Metazoa; phylum Chordata; class Mammalia; order Rodentia; family Platacanthomyidae; genus Typhlomys; species Typhlomys cinereus. The sequence continues at coordinate 26,887 of JALPQD010000024.1, forward strand.
ACCTATTACAGTCAATTACACATTAACAGACTCATTCCATTCTCCCAGTATTTCCAAATCTATCTACCCTGTAATGCTCCACCAAATGGCCACAGAGATTATGTAAAATGTATACATTCTGGCTAACAAATAAAGGGCAGGAATGACATCTACTTGTTGTGTGGGACCAGACATGATGTCTCCAAATAGAATTAAAAGCAGGCATGACACTTAGTTGCTACAAGGGAATGGACAATGAATGTCTGAAAGCAGAGCTACCTGGTCCGTGCATTAACATATCTCAAATGCATAGGGAAGGAATTTTAGGGAGAGGTGATAACCTAGCCAGTCCTGAGAACAACAAAAGAGATCTAAGAACAGATAGGAGGCAAACTCAATTCCCAGAGGAAGGAATTTGCCTGTCATTATCTATGCAGACAAGAGGAGAAACTCTATTTCCAAAAAGGGAGGAATCCTTAACAACTGCCACTTTAGATGCTAATGTGTCATTCTCCAGAGAGTAGGCTTTAGGCCTGACAACCCCCATATTCCCCATATCTATTCCAAATAAGCCATTTCATGTTTCCAGAAAATGCCCTCCTTAAAGCAGTTTTCCCTATGCTATAACCTTGTCAAATAACATGGTTGGTTGAGAATGTGGCAAGAGCCTCACACGAGGATTGTAAAGGATCAGCATGATTGCACCTTTGCTCCCAAATAGAGACCCCCCCACACTTCTTGATCCAGTAGTACTGACTGCCAGTACCTCTTACGCCAAGACAGCTCTTTCCCAGGTGACAGTGTCTCCCACCTGGATGGGCAGCCGCATGTGTGGAACCAGAGTCACAGAGAGATCTGTGCAGGACTTTGGTTTCTTCTTCTGCGTGGCGTGTAACAGAGAGCAACACTCAGAATGGACCTCTCTTAGCAGCGTGAGAGTGCAGGAATGTGATCGCCTTCCATTTAAAAATGGAACTCACGCTGGGCTGTTTCTGCTTCCAGCATCCTGTTCCTCAGAACAGTAGGGGGGGAAGAGGCCATCGGTTCCCTAATGACTAAGCATAAGGCATCTTAAGGATGAGAACTGTCACTTCCTGGAGTTTCAGGGTGAGCATCCTAGTCTCCAAGTGGGCATAGCACTGTGAGCATGTTGGTTAGAGTATGTTCTGCTCCTCCGTGAGTGGATCCTTACAGACTTGCAGTCCTTCTCATGAGAGTATCCCTTCAGAAAAGGCTGAGAACAACAGGTTTCTTAATGGCAAGACATGTGGGATGCATGTGTGTCTACAGGGTGTGAGCACATGTATGAGCAGATGTACGTGCATGTGTGAGCATGTTGAGACCACAGGCTGAGGTCCAGTGATTTTCTTGACTGCTCTTCGCTTCCTTTACTGAGGCAGGGTCTCTTGCTGGACCTGGAATTCACTGCTATGGCTAATCTAGCTAGCTAACTTATCCTATTGGCTCCATCTCTTAGACTTCCTGCTTTTTAAAATTATTTTTTCTATCTTTTAAATGTTGTATAGATGAATATAGTGATTTTATGATATTTTCAACCCTCAGTCCCAAATCCCACCCCCTCTCCTTTTTCTCTTGCAACCCTTTATCTCCCCTGCTAGATTCCCTCCTATTTCAAATCATTTCACATGCGTGGCATTCTGTGTTTCATCTATTCTGTGATAACTTATGCCTGACCTGATTCATGCTCCAGCAAGCGTCCTAGATCAGTGGATACACCAGTGGGGAAAGCATCCTTCTTTACTGTCCATCAGCATTAGTCCTCATCAGTCTCTCAGAGAGGTGTGGAACTTCTTGAGATATTTCAGATGTTATGGTGAGATGCTGATAAAACAGTTCCCAAGGAATTCTCGTGTAAGTATGTATATCAACCATGGAATCCTGTACATCACTGCTGTGTTACCAGACCTCTGTTTGCATGTGGACGCTAGGGTTCTGAATTCTATTCCTCATGCTTGCATACAAACGCTGTCTCTTCTGAGTCACCTTTTCAGTCCTTGGAACCTTTCATTGCTAACTTACATTCCAAATTTCTAGGCAAATCCTTTTCCCATACATTATGACAGTGTTTCAGACAGCATGCCCACTTGACAGCTATGGCACCATTTAATGAGAAGTGCCCTGACCAAATATTTTCTGAACATCGTTGAATCATAACTAGCTTCCTAGAAACATTCTGAAATTAACGAACATGCGTGATACTGGATTAATCTTAAAATCACTCTGGGTCATTAACTAGTCAGATTAATGTGAGGATTTAACTTCCTCCTCAGGCTCACTTTGGGGGAATTGCATCAGGCAGTGAATATTGAGGCTCTGATCTGAAACTAGATCAACATGCCGAGACAAAGGTGACCTCTCTAGCAGACCATGGGCTCACTTGCAGAAGGCTAAGGGGACAGTCATTCGCAGTCCTGACAAAAGTTACTGTGGAGGTAATTTGTTCATTTTCTAGAGTTGCTATAATAAATTACCTCAGCCCACATGGTTTAAACAACAGAAATGCCTTGTCCTGTGCTTCTGAAGGCTATGAGTCTAAAGATGTTGACAGGGCTGATTCCTTCTGGAATCTGGGTAGTAGTCTATTCTGTCAGTCACCAAGCCTCTTGTGGTGTTTGACACTATCTGCATCTGGACTGTCATGCATACTGAGTCCAGAGAGCTCTGCTGCATAAGATGTTGGATCAGCATTCCGCCAAGCTCTTGTATTACTTCATCTTGAGTAATTACATGTGCAACAATACTATTGTTCCAATAGAAGGTCATATTCTGAGACACTGGGGGGTTATACCTTCAGCGCATAAATTTCATTACAAGAACATGGAGTGATCTCTGAGCATATACGACACTCTGGGAACTCAGAATATCAGCAGTCTCAATTATGCCAGTGGCAGAAGCACCCCGAGGTGGCGGACATGTGCCATGTTTCTAATTATTGTCCAGGCCTGGACTTGACTCATGAATAAAATGCCTCGTGTGCCGCCATTCCTTAGCACAGGGAAGTCCCATGCCTGTCAGCTACTGAACACTCCTGACCTGCTGTGTTCCAGCTGAGCAGGTCTCCTCCTTCGTCCTCTGTAGATCTGTTGCTGTGGCTTTCCAGGACCATGTCTTCCAGACCCTGGCATCACCTTTACCCTCAGGACCTGTCTGATTGCAGCTCTGAGCATTTTAAAAATCTCCGATTCCTCAGAGCCCCGTCTCTGCGTGACTGCTGCAAGGCGCCCTTCACCTGCCTCCTTTCATGCTTTGGCAGCTTCTGCGCCAGGGGAATTGCCAGTGAAAGATGTCACCTCTGAGAAGTGAGAAAATTCCTGCAGAAGGTGTTTGCCAGAAAGACAGCAAAAGGTGTTGTTTTCACTTAGCAGGTGCTTCAATTTTTATGAGGTGCACAGTCTGTGGAAGCCACAGGTCTTCTGATGGTGTCTCATGGATGGAGTCCCAGAGTCATCCCGCTCTCCAAGACCAAGAAGGTGTTTGTAGTGTTTTGGGTTTGGCTGAGGCAAAAGTGTGTCCCAAGGTCCTGATGAAAGTCATACCATGTGCCTCTGGGCCCAGCATGGTCCCTGACAGTAGTTGCCCAGCAGAAATAGCTGCTCTGCTCCCAAAAGACAACTCAGCTTTGAAATGTGTGTTTGTTCTTTCGCAGGCTCACATGGCTGCCTTCTTGCACCTGTGTGCTTCTCACTTGAGCTCAAATCTAGACCGCCTGGTTGAGGGCATGCTGGGTAAGTGAAGTTGCCTCAGGTTGAAGTTGTTTTAAGGTCTCTTCTTTCCCTTCCAATGATACAGGGACCATATTGTAGAACTAGCAAGTCAGCGTCAAGCAGGCCATAAGCATTTCCTCCTTTTCCTTTCCTGTGTTTACAATGAGACACTCAGTAGACATGGTGTTGGGTGAATGACACAGGCTGAATGCAGCATCACTATGGGCTGCTGTCTTAGTGGAGTAGGCAGCCAAATTTCTGATTACTATTGATCGTAAGACTGACTTCCTTGCAAAGCCTTCATCTTGGTTACACGTGAGGATTACTAGGTGGTGCATGTGCACACGCTGGAACTCATCTGATAGCAATGGAATCAGACTCTCTAGGGATGGTCCAGGCTGTGAACAAATTGGGAATTGGGGGTGAATGTTGGCAGATCTTCAAACAGTTTTTTTCTGAATTTGTATGTGAAATCTCCTAAGTCTTAAATATTGAAAGATAATCCTGCAAAGTAAAAGCACAGCAAATGACCTATGCAAATCAACTGCTACATTCCACTCTAGGACTGTGAGGCTAGAAAGTGCGTTGCCAGGACAGGGGTCTCTCCTCTCACATCCTGTCATGGTGGCTAATGCTGCTCTCAGCTCCTTGTGAAGTCAGAACACACAGTCCAATCAATGGCTGGTGCCCCTTGGCTGCCTGTGGTTCCTGCGAGAAGAAAGTTCACAAAGCCCTGTGACAGGACTCCATCCTTCACTCTCTAGGGCGAGCTTAAAATGGCTGCTGATGAATTTTACACAAGACAATTAGGAAGTAAGTGCAGCAATCCAAATGCCTGGGATCCAATTCATGAAAATGGCTAATTATTCCTCATTGAAACAATGGGTCTTGGGTTTTACTGGCTAATGTTCTCTAGTAGGAATCCATTCATTTCAAGACAAACTGTGACCTCTGCAGTGTACATTGTGATCTAAAAGGAACAGCAAACCCTACCCTGAGAGTCTACTGTACCCCAGAGAAGAGAACAAAGTAAGCTGAAATATTTCAATTATGCAGGACCAGGAGACTAGCAGGAGGGCACTGCAGGGAGCTTCCTTGCCTTTCCAACTGCTTTCATTTTAAAGCTACTCAGAACAGTGCAAGAAAATCCATGAATGATGATGCTGTAAAAGAAATTCTGAGATTTCCACATCAAATGAGTAACTTACTTCCCTTATGGTACATGCTTATTCTTCAGCTACACATCCACCAGTCTCCTATACAAAATTTTTTCAGGCCAGTGTGAGTTGATCACACTGTGTACAGTTTCTACCTGGGCCAGTGAAAATCCCAGGGGAACATGGGCGTGGTGGAGGAGAGACTTGAGTGGAAAGAAAGCACGGGCAAGGGGCAGGATCCCGGGGCACAGGAACCATCTTAGGTCTCCAGTGGAGATGGGGAGACAGTTTCAGAGATGCAAAGCTAAGGGCTGTGATGGGGCATCCACTTTAGAGGACCTGTGACTCTTGGTAAAGTACACATCTAGGCTATTGGGGCCAGGTGAGAGGCCACCAGGATCATGAGTGATTGACATGAATCTTTTACCTTCCTGCCTGACACCAGGGGCTATACCAACTGGAAGTACATCTGAGCCCACAGACTTCACAAGGAGTGTGCTGGCGAGTCTAGCTGCTGAAGGACACAGAACAAGGCAGGAAAGGTGGAAAGGGCTCATTGACACCAGGGCACAGTTTACTAGTCCTTCAATGTCCAGACATGCCTTTCTAATCAGGAGGCACTCTGGAGTCTGCACCACCAATCCAGGCCAGTCTGCACCACCTCATCCAGCTTTCAGAGATCAAGGACTAGCATAGTGCAGATGTTCACTGGAACCATGCTGAGAAGTCCTATAAATATACGGGGTTTTTTCCCCCTTGGTCTCCTTAGGAGGATACCAAAGTCTGCAGGTACTTAAGTTCTTTATGTACAATGGAGTAATATTTGCATATAATCCCCACAGATCCATACTTTAGGTCATATCTATATTACCTACACTACCTAAAATAGAGGTTACCAACTATGCCCAACACCATGGATTTAGAAAGAGGAAGAGCCAGGACTGGAATCAAAACTTCAGGCACTTGATGTATTAAAACTATAACAGAGGGCTGGAGAGAGGGCTCAGGAGCTAAACCTTTGCCTCACAAGCAAAGGACATATCTACTACTGAACTCAAGTCCTCACTATTCTGCTGTTCTTGGTTTAAGAATCAGATCTTTTGAAAAAAAATTCTTAGTAAACACAGAGTTTATTGTTATATATTCCACTTTCAGTAAATTTATAGAATTGTGAAACTATTGCATAATCCAGCTTTAGAACTACGTAGTCATGCCAAAATGGTTCCTTGTTCCTACTTAAAGTCTCACACCCAGGCAACTACAGAGACATATCTGCCTTCTATCTCTGTAGATTTGTCGTTTTTGAAAATTTCAAATAGATGGACTTCATGCAGTATCTGCCTGGTTGTGATGAGTTTCTTCTTTTAAGTAATGTTTTTGAGATTCATCCAATACTATGGGAGTAACTTACCTCTTTCTATTGTTGAATAATATTCATGGCATAATACATTATATAATATACTTTTTCATCTGTTTGCCATTTGGGTTGTTTCCACTTTTATAACATTTATGTGTAAGTCTGTATGTAAATGTGTTTTTCAGATCTCTTTGATACTTATCCAGGAAAGAAATTTCAGGAAATTCCCATTAGTTCTGTAAAGGGAATTAACAAATGTGTGTGTCACATCTAACAATTTCTTGCTTACCTCACTGCCATGAAAATTTTCACCTGTGTATAGCTTAGAAGGTTTAGACATAGTTTTACTGTTCATAGTTAACAGTCTATTTTGAGTTGATTTTTGACTCTCTTGTGAGTTGAATCCAAATTTGTCATTTACAATGATAACTATACAATTATAGTTTTGAAAAGGACTGCTTTCAGGGGCTGGAGACATGGCCCAGGGGTTAAGACTCTGTCTCACAGGCAGAAAGTCCCGAGTTTGGATCCCAGATTCCATGTAGAAATGCCAGGCAGAAATGGTGGGTGGCCTAAACTTCTGGCCCTGGTGGGCAGGTCCTGGGAAATACCAGAGTGCAGTGAAAAGGTAGAAACAACCCAGGATGATTCCTCAAATAACCCTTAATCCTCCACAGGGATACACACACACACACACACACACACACACACACACACACACATTAAATAAGTAAATAAGTAAACAAAGTTTAAAAGTTGCTTTGTTACTTTTAAAAAAAGAAAAAGACTGCTTTCCTACTTCATTTACTAATATTTTTATTGCAAACTCACATGATCACAAATGTAAGGACTATTTGTAAACTTTTTCTGTTCCATTTATTTATTGTATCTTATATTACTATTCTATTATTGTTTTGATTACTAGATTTACAGTGAGTTTTGCAATCACAAAGTGCAAGTCTTTGACTCGATTCTTCCTTTCCAAATGTTTTGGTTGTTCTGGATCCCCGCATGCTCAAAATCAACTTGTCATTTTCTGCAAAGTATATTTTGTCTTTCCCCTGCCCCCCTGCCTGTCAGCTTCCTCGTCTCATTCTCACCCGACACGGCCAACCACCCTCGCCCCAGTCTCCCCCCTGCACACCGCCTGCCCCCTTTCTCCTGCCCCGTTTCCACCCGCACTCTCCTCCTGCTCACGTTGTATATTGTCCCGACAACAAATTTGGAATCCATTGTACTAGTCATGAATATACATGTGCCACATCTATGGACAATAGACCCCGTTGTGGAAAGGACAAAACTGCATAACCATTCAACAGAAAATTTAAAAGTTGTGGTAAAGCATTCAACACCTACTCAAATGAAAACACTAAGGTGGTTGTTGGGTTGAACAGATGGCTCAGCCGGTAAGTGCTGCCACTGACGCCTGTCACAAGATCTGACTTCAGGTCTCCCATAAACCGGCAGTTACAAATGAAAACACAAGCACAGTACACGTTGTCAGATAACCTGCCACCCCTGTGGGGAAAACGAGAGATGGAGATTTGATATCTAGCAGAAATTAATGGAACCAGCAGTCTGAACATGCAAGAGTCGTAGAGGAACCAACCGTTTTAAAACAACGCTGGACCAATGAAGACTTGCTACCCAAAGATTATCACTGACCTGGCATATGTGCCAATGGCATGGACTCATGCATATGTAAACATGACGACATATGATAGAGCAAACAGAGAGCGTTTCTAAAATCTAAATAACAGTCACATAAAACAACATTCTCATTAATACCATTAATGGTTACACAACAAACCTTTCTCCCTAAGCTGAGGAACCGATAAGGATCTTCACTCTCACTCACACATTCGAACACTCCACTACAACATTTCAATATTTACACGGTTTGCTCTCCCCCCATCCCCGGCGGAGTCGTCCAGTCTGGCCGCACTGGTGGCGACCCTCCTGCCCCCCCCTCGCCCGGGTCTCTCCTCCTCTTCGCATCTGCCTTTGCCTCTCCTTTTCTATGTCCAGATTGCATTTAAATCGGTCTTTATATTTCATTAGGAAGGCGCCCTCCAAATACCCACTCAGGATGGATGCCAGGGGGGTGTAGGACCAGCAAAACTGAACAACAACAAACTAATATTTCCAGGAACACCAAAGACCCTACAAATGATCACTTAGAACCACCGGACCAGCAAATCTCTCTCATCCTAAAGCTCAGGGCAAACTTCCGAAAGAGGGGGCAGCAAGTTGTAAGAGCCTACCGATGGGGAGGGACCAAACGATATGCAGATACTGCCACACAAGTTAGGGCAGTCGTAGTAGCCATAATTTGTCTTTGGCAAATGACCTGCACAAGATGCCTGCCCTGTCAATGATCCCCACCAGATCTAACCTGGATACCCAAGCCAGTAGGATTCCTTAGAAGCAAAAGGATTATAAATAGTCCAATAGTGTTCCCATACTAACGTGGCTCCCAAGAAGGGTCTTTGGGCCATGCCATGCGTCTAACACCTCACACCTCCCTAGCCCGTGGAGGAGCAAGAGGGACGTTCTGGCATGTCCACAAACGGAAGTCCAGGGAATGGGAAGAGGGAAAGGGGGGGGAATGTATAGGGAGAATAGGAGGAGGGGGTGAAAGAAGAGGAAAAAGGGGGGGGGCGGGGGCAAAGGGGGACTGGGGGCGGAGTTGGAGGCAGGAGAAGGGTGCAGGACTAAGCCCAGGGGCGCCCCGCATCAAGGAGGTCCGGGCTACAGCCCAGCACTGAAGCAAATCTGGACATGCCCCCGACATGCACAGAGCGGAACACTACCCGCAGGCAGGAGGGATGGAAACACTGGGAGGAATGAGGGATGAAGGGAAATGAACAAACTCATGGGAAGGAGGGATGAACAACCAATGGGAAGGAGGGATGAAACAAACCAATGGGAGTGGTCATCTAACCTTGACAACCTAAGTTAAACAGCTAAATGCTTGTGGCCTGCCCCCCCCCCCAGCCGGCGGGTGGCAAACCACTGATTGGCTCACGACCCTATATAAGCCGCAACCACACATCCTGAAAAAGCTGAGGCTTGCAGGCAGGCTACTTCCATCTACCTGCTGTTCTCATCGGACTCTGGGGGTCTGGGTGGTGAGCTAAGGTCGCTTATGGTTCGGGCCCGCATTTTCTAGTTGCACCCCTGACGGCCCCTGCCGTCCGTCCCTCCCCGCCCACTGGCCCACGGTCGGGGATTCGGCAACCGGAGGGGCCCAGTGTCAAGCCTCTTCACCTTCTAGCTTGGGGAATATACTCATATCTAACAATGTGCATGCAAAAACTGCCTACAAGGGAGCTCATAAGATGCCGCGCACACTAGTCCGTGGTGACCGCATCCCCCGGTTTGTAGACGATTGACCCCTGCTATTGTCATGCGTTGAATGTTGAGTGCCCCCAAGCGGCTCGTGTGTTTTGATTCTTGGCGCTGTTAAGGTTTGGGAAGCACTGCGGGGGGCATCTTTACGAGGTATAGAATTTTTGTGGTAAGGAAGGCCTGGTCCCGGGTATTGTGAGGAATATTGAGCTTGGATAACCCTTTCCTAGGGAATTGTCTGCTGTTGCAAGTTTGATTGTTGGCCTCCCAGGCTCCGTTATACATGGAATGTGGACCTAAACCCCTCCAGCTTCTGTGAAGCCACTGTGTTTTACTCTTAATGAACGATCTGTTCCACCTCTGGAGCTTAAACACCAAAGAAACTCTTCCGTTCCTGCCACCAAATACATAAAATCAAATTAAAACTTAAAATAAAATAAAATACATGATAACTAAAATAAAAATAACATAAAATAAAAGAAACTAAAATAAAAATAAAAATAAAAAATGTAAAATTAGATTTAAAAGCATTCAAATTCATAAAGGGAAAAATCGTGGAAAAAGAAGTTTTTATTTATAATAACATGAAGCTGGACATAGAAACCGCACCAAGAAGCGGAATCTCTAAAAAACTAGACAATAAAATAAGCAAAGTAATAATATATGAAAAATTGAAAGTCAAACTTTATGTGTTTTCTTAGCAGTGAGTAATCCAAAGAGTGAAGTTAAGGTATTAACTGCATTGAAAAATGACCTAAAACAATTAGTATTGGGAATAAGTTTAAATAAAAAATAATCGAAGAGTTTTACCATTGGAAACTGTATCAAAACATTAGAGAGAGACAGATAGAAAACATGTAAGTATCACTGGATGGAAAAGATTGAAAAGATTCAAGGTATTGTCATGATGAGGTCTCCACCAAAATCATCTCAGATTCCCATTCAGTCCCTATTGAAATCCCAGCAGGAATT